>CAUYQV010141248.1:0-54448 GCA_963574575.1 Galagoides demidoff
AATGTGCTGATTTTATATACCATTTGGAATATTTACATCAAACTGGTTCACATAGCGTTCACCTCACTTATTTTTGTGTTTAGATATTTATACTCTACTATTAATATATTTGACATGTACCCTTGCAGTATGCACAGTAGGTGAGGTCCCACTGATTCCCCTCCCGTCTTTATTTTTTATTCTTTTCTACTATAAGAGATGCTTGGAGCTCCTGGAGAAAATTAAACTACAAAATGTTGACCATCCCTGTATTTCAAAAAATAAATGCTTCCTTTGGCTTTCTTGTTTTAAAAGAAAAGAAAAAGCAGAGTGTGGTAGCTTATGCCTGTAATCCTAGAATTCTGGGAGGCTTAGAATTCTGGGGGGTCCAGATTACCTGAGCTCCGGTATTTGAGACTAGCCTGAGGAAGAGTGAGACCCTGTCTCTGTGAATGATAAAGAAGAGCTAGGCATTGTGGTGGGTGTCTGTAGTCCCAGCTACTTGGAAGGCGGAGGCAAGAGGATTGACCAAATCCAGGAGTTTGAGGTTGCTGTGAGCTATGATGCCATGGCACTCTACTCAGGGTGACACAGTGAGTCTCTTGTCTCAAAACAAAACAAAAAGAAAAGAGAAGAACAAAGAAAGAAAGAAAAGAAAAGTTGAAATGAAGTTATTCTGCTTTGGCTATTCCCTCTCCGTCCTGCCCTTGCCCACCTGCCGGGTGGGTCCTCCATGGGGTGGCTTCAAGCTCTGCCCTTGTTTCTCACGCCTTCTAGTCCCCATGCTCCCAGGATGAGGTCATCCACGCCCCCAGTGCTTCAGATACCACCTGGGTGCTAACGAGGCTAAAACCCCTGCTCAGACACGTCTCCAGCACTCCAGACTTTTGGAGTTTAAATAGTCCCTGTGGTAGGAGGTGAGCATGACAACCACTCTCCTCTCCCTCATGGCAGTGACAGTCCCTGTCTCCAGCTCTCCAGATGGCAGACGGTCCAAAATAGAACACTCTCTCATCCTTCTTGTTCCGTCGACTGCTCCATTTAAAATATTCTTCTTCCCCAAACACCTGTTTTTCCTCCTTGGTTGGAGCATAAGTAATAGAATCCAGAATCCCCACACCAGAGCCGGTTCTTAGTAAGCTGGGTCACTGGGTCTGTATAGCAGGCGGGACCTGCATAGGGTAAGCTGAGTGAACGCCAAACCCCTTCCCCCAAATTCATTTGGGCATCACCCTGCTTCCCTTTTGTTTTCCTGAATGATCTTTCTCACTTCGGCTCTGTGCTCCATCACCAGGCTGGCCCCAGTCTCCTTGGGTGATTTCATTGGTGGTGATTACACGTCCTGTGAATATCTGTCCCTTTAGCTGCCACAGTTGGACTGTGGGACAGCCTCACGGAGAGGAGCCCTCCAGCGGCATTCACACCATTATTCCTCATTTCTCACTTCCTCCTCTTCTTCCCAATCTGGTGTGCTGACGTCCCATCACGCCTTGGGCTCGGCTACAGGTGTTCTTACTTTCAAAGCTAAATCCTTTCCCAGATCACATCGGAGCACCTCTTATCCATGCTGCCCCCTTTCAGTGCACCAAAGTGGGGTGCCCATCGCTTCTCATCTTCAGGCCCCAGCAAAGGTGGCCCAGAGAACGGGGGCACTACGTGAATAAATGAACTTGAGAGAAAGGGCGTCTGAATGTAATTACAGTTTCTCATCCCTCCCAGTGTGGACGGGGACTCACAGATTCCTCAGGCTGCCCCGCGTTAATAAATCCTCTACATTTTCACTTCTCCTTCCTAATTGGGCACTATCATATGCGGGTATCTGAGACTCCGACAGTAATGATTCCAATTTTGCTCCCTGCAGCGCCATGGACCAGCAAAACCCTTCCGTGATTGCTTCATGCACTCCCACTCTGGGCTTCACAGTTATTAAAGGAATCCTGGAGGAAATTTGGCAATCGTTTGCTTTTCTTCCCAATAAAATTTCTTCTTTCTTTAAAAGTTGGCTGGATCTCCAGTTTGTTCTGTAGCTAATCACTGTGCATTTCAGACCCTACAGCCTTAACTAGCTGCACCTGTCAAATGCAGAAGGCTCATGGATTCTCATCAGGGAGTGACAAGAACTTGGGATGACCTTTGGAAGCCATTTGCCATGTGCCACTGTCTTCTAGCGTTCAGTCTGTCATAGCCCTGGTCCTCCAAGCCCGAGCTGCTATGCCATGCCTCATGCAGCCCCAGGAAGCAGATCACATGCCTTGAGCTTGTAGGAGGTCCCCCAGGGTGTCCAGAACTCTCCTGGGTCATACATCAGATCCTAGCTTGTCCTTGCCCCATAGGCTCCAAACTCACCCATTTGGTTCCCAGACCTCTTTCCCCACTGTTGGCCTCTCCTGGATAGAGTGTCCCCACGGGTCTTCCCTCCCTCAGCATTCCTTGGCCATTCTGAGGCCACTAACCAAGCCAACTGGGAGTCATCCTAGATACCCCACTATCCCACCCCATAGAGAAGTCACCACCAGGGCATGCCCATGTTACTTCTTACAAGTTTGTTCCACTACCACAACCACTCTAACTTGGGCCACCTTCATTCCTCATATGAGCAACAGAATTGTCTACGCTCAAAGGCGTTGCTCTTAGCTCTGGCTTTGCTGCCTCTTCAGTAGTGACACACCATAACCTTGCCTGCTTAACTCTGTGTTTCTAAAAGTTGCTCGAATCCAGGGATCTGTGCTTAAGGTGAAGTTGTTTGGAGGGTGATCTCACCCCTGGAGAGAGCCAGAGGCTCCCTGATGTGTCCCCCACCAGCCAGCACTCCACGTGCAGTAGATCGCAGGAGATCTCACCTGAGCATCAGATGAGGCAGGCACTGGCTTGCAGCAGAGCCCAGAGAGTACTCCTGCATGGATGCTCCGAGCTGAGAACCACTCCTTGCCTCCATGGCGTGGCCAGACTCCAGGAGCGTGTTGGACAACCACCAGCTGCGCTCTGGCTTACTGGCCCTTCATAGCAATCTGGGACATAGTATTCCCCTTTACAACAAGCAGCTGGACGTTCAGAGAAAGTAAGCACCTGGTCCAAGCACACTCAGTGGGGCAACTGGATGAGGCTTCATCAATTCCAGGAGCCGCTCCTGTTCCAGTGCTTCCAACTTGGAAGGCAGCTGTGGCAAGGAGCATGTGAGTCTCAGGTCTCAGTCAGGACCTGCTGGTAGGACCCTGTCCCTGCTCTCAGATAGGTTGAGGCTGAAAATGCAAACATCTGACCGAGGGGTGGCCGAGACAGAGTGGGAGCCCAGAAGGAGTCGGTGCCTTCCGCTGCAAGGGGAGAGCCGTCCCAAGGTGTGGGAATCTGACCTAGACGTTGGAGGAGTGGGGGAAGGCGTGTGTGGCAGGGAGAATGGCACAGGGAGGGCCCGAGTGCTCAGAGAAGAACAAGTCATTGGGAAACCACCTGTCAGATGTCACACACACCCTGCTGAACCAAGTCCAAATGCAGTGAGGCTCTTCCCCACCTGGGCCCTGCCTTCTATCTCTGTCCCCCACCCCCTCCCCACAGAGCTGCTGTAGCCCCTGAACACCCCTGCAGCTTCTCCGCCAGAGCTCCTGCAGACGCCGTCTCCTCCTGTGGGTCACGCTCTTCCCTCCTTCACTAACTTTCCCTCCTTCCCTCTGTCTCAGTTGAGGCAACACTGTCTGCAGGAAGCCCTCCCAGCTTCTGAACCTGCCAGGCTAACCACAAACGCCTCTGCACTGGACTCTCCTGGAAACCTCTGACCGAGCACACAGGCTCACTGGCACTTTTTTCTTTTCTGATGGTCTCCCCTGTCGATCTGCAAAACTATAGTCATTAACCATACGTGGTTCCTGAAATGTAATCCAATAAAATAAACTAACGATCCATTCCTCAGTTGTCCTAGCTGTGTATCAAGTCCCCCAAAGCCATGTGTGCTCAGTGGCGGCCATACCAGACAGCACATGTCTAGGCCAATTCTGTGACTGCAGAGAGTTCTACTGGACAGCTCCCCATTAAGAACAGGAGACAGCTAAAGGTCGGGCCTCGAAAGTGCATCTCCACACTCCCAGCACCTGGTATCTACCAAGTGGGCAAAGCAGATGTGCTGAATTAATTGATTATATATTTTAATATCGAGTTATTTATTTATTTTTGAGCAGCTACTAAATGCTCAAAAGATATCTTCCCATGAAAAGGGAGTCCAAGAGTGCCAAGCTCTCAGATTTCCTGGAGCTCACACTCTGTCAAGGGGCACATAAAAATCAAAAGCCAAGAACCCCGACAAACAGATGCAGAATGGAATTAAACGCTCAGGAGAGAACCGAGAAGGAACTACGTGGGTCACCGTTGAGGAAAACCTGGTAAAGGGGCAGAGGGGAAATGAATGAAACGGAAACAAGGTTGAGGCCAGATTCCGATGGGCCTTGAATCTCATGCTAAGAAGCTTGAACCTAATGTGGTAGAAAATCAGTGACCCGTTGAAAAAATGTAAGCAGATAGTTAACTTGATCTAACTTGTGCTTCCAAAGGATCAGTCCAGCAGTTCAGCCAGGAGAAGTCTGTGGTATACAAACCGGCCAGCACACCCTGGCAGGTGCACGGCATGGGGCTGGAGTGGCCATGGCGGAGGGGAGAGCTCAGCCAGGGCTGATTCCAAGGGGACAGTCTTGGTGACTGGATGGGGAGCGCAGGAAGGGTGAACAAAGGACATCTCCCAGGAAGCCTGCGGGTGGTCAGGGTGGGTCTGCTGCAGAATCTGGGGCTCTGCCCCCAGCCTCATTTCAGGGACGGCATTATGGGTGATTAATTCACAGCCATGTTATTCTCCTATGAAGGTTACCAGAGATACATCAGTGTGACAGGTGGGGCGTGGGGGAAGAAGGCTCTGCGTGTTCGAGCGGGAGCTGAATATTAGATTCTAGTCACCGTTTGATTGATCTTTTAAGCAATTCTGGGATTCTGTCACTTAAAAACCAATAAATCTTTGAAGGCCCGAGGAAAGCAATGCAAAAGCTATAAATCTCCATTGTGGAGTATTAGGAAACTAGGCCAGGCTGCTGAGGTGGTTTGGCTGGAGAGATGAGGGTGCAGGAGCCTCGCATGGCAAGAGTCCTCCCTGCCGCCCCCCCTCACCTCCTGGTCACTCAGTTCTACCAGGCAGTTCAGACCCATGGGGCTTCAAACGAGCAGCAGGCACAGGGCAGGGCCTGGCGTCGGGCTCAGCCAGGGTCAGCATGTGGATGGCAGGGGAGGAACAGCCTGCCTGGGAGGGGCCTCGAGGCCCAAGTTCAGGTGTGAGTCCATTTGGGGACAGGAGGCTCCATCAGGGACAGACCTGCTGTAGCTCACATGGTACAGGCCAGGCCCAGACAAGCAGAGGACCCCTGAGAAGTCACCCTCCTACCTTTATCCCCTTGTTGGAGGTTATAGGGAGGATCCCCATCAAAGGCTACCTGCTCATCACTTGATGTCCCAGGCAGGGGACTCAGAACCTCCCGGAGGAGGGATGAGCTCAGTGCCAGGAGACGAGATCCCTGCCTTCACCTGTAACCAGCCAAACATTCAACAGCTCAGACTTTCACTTTCTTCCTCTGCCATGGAGATGGTTTTCTCTGTTGGCTTGTTCACCAGGTAAGAGAGGTCCGACAGTAAAATGCAAGTACAGTAAATTCTAATTCAGGAGCCCATCAAAGCATCCTTGACTCAGTGCACCCAGCACGCCCTCTGTATCCTGGGGCTGTAGAGGGTTCAAGCTGTTTTTTACAGGCTTCCATCTCCCAAACCCACAGGCCACTATACTGGGTCCACTTTCTTGGGTGGGGCTGATCCTTCCAGTCAGTCTCTGCTCCTCTCAATCAAGACAGACGCTGTTCCTGGTGACCTCCTGCCCTCTCACCTGCTGTGCCCATCTCATGATTTCCTCTGCCTGCTTGCTGAACACCCCACCTCTGTGCCATTCACATGCAGGGGCAGGGGTATGTCTGTCTCGTTTCCTGCTGTGACCCCATTGCTTGACTCACTTCCTGGGACATAGCAAGTGCTCAATAAAGATCTGTTGAATGGCCTAATAGTCAACGGCCTCCCATGGGGACACCCGGGGTTCAAGGTGAATAAAGGTCAAAATAACAGAAACCTATTGTGATGTTTCCACTTCTGAAAATCTTGCTGGGCGGGACTGGCTCCTCTCATCCCCCTGTGTGACAAATGCCCAAGTAATAGTCTGAAAATAATTCCAGAAGCTGAGCGTGCACCCACCTCAGTGAACCAGAACCTCAGGAAAAAAAGCAGCCAGATATTTCCAGACACCAACCATTTCCCCTTTGAGCAGTGACATTTCTTTTATTTTAATTTTTTTTTTTTTGGATGGAAATGTCACCAAAATACATCATGCACACCTTTCTCCTAGGAGGGTGGTGTGGTATAGAGTGCTGGCTTAGGGTCATTTGAACTAAGCTTAAATGTTGCCTGTAACACTTAACTTGCTTCGTGGCCTGGGCCAACTCACTTAGCTTCTGCTTGGCTCAATTTCTCTACGTGCCAAGTGAGGACACCATTACCGCAGGGTTGGGAAAGTACGAGCAGCTCTGTGCACAGCGACAGACACACAGCAAGTGCTCCCTCCTTAAATGGAAGCTGCCAGCGCTTTAAAATCAAAGACCCACGTGTTTGGGGTAAACAGGACCAAGTAATGAACATGCGTGGCTGTCCGGGGCGGCATCACATAGACCTAGGAGCTTGGAGAGCCCCTGTGTCTGTTATGTAGAGTCGCCCTGATCCTTTGCTCCCTGCCGATTGCCAGGATGCATGAGCTTTTTAAACAGATGGGCAAACCAAGAGCACATAGGCTCAGAGGGAAAGTGTCAGGGCTTCAGTTTGCAGGAACTGGAGACATTTTCCTACGTGATTTGATTTGGGGCTGCTCAGGGGACCCCTCTGCTGCAGGTGAAGGAGGGTGGTCTCTGGGATCAGGCAGGCCTGGGTGCAGGTCTTCCTGGCTCTGGGTATTTCCATGTTTTCTTCAGCCACTGAGAAATAGTTACTATTTACACTTTGCAGATAAGGAGAAGTAAGTCTCCGGGAGAGAGATTAAGCATTTTGTCTGAGGCCACAGCAGGATTTCAATCTCAGTCTGCTGCCACCAAACTCACAGTTTTTTTCCATGGTTCCACGCACAGCCAGAGAACTGGGGAGCTGGACTAAAGCCACATGCACAGGAAAGCCACACAGTGGCAGGTGAGCTGGACCTTTTCCTGATAGTTTTATAGGTCCGGATACCTGGGTCCACTATAAAAAGTTCACGGACTCTGGGTCAGATCTGGACTGAGTTCTGGGTTACCCGTGAACTTGCTGTGTAACCGTGGGCTAACTGCTTCCCCTCTCTGGGCAGTGCTTTTACTACCTTGGAACTTTTCTCAGATTTTAAAAGCGTTGCTATATGAAAGAGGAATGAATGGAGAAGGCGGGGTAGCCAAAAGGCAATGCACCATTTGACACTGGGGGCCCTGAATTCAACTCAGCTTCCCTATCCATGAGCTCTTGGACATTTCTGTGCCTCAGTTTCTTCATTTTCAACCACTCCTGCTGCAAGGCCTGAAGATTCACCTGACTTGGCGGGAAGCACTGTCCAAAGTCTTCAGACTAGACAAGCACTTCTAAATCGGTGGTGGTTGCTTCTATCTGCTCCACTGCCTAGGATTTCTGGGTGATGTTGGATACAGGTTATGAAACAGACCCAGATGATCTCAAAAGCCTCCTTGTGGGCTGGTGTCCCAGCCTCCAGTGACACAAACACTGATGCTGGACTTCTCAAGCCCGCCCCTTTCTCATCCCATCATCTCTGCATATGCCTGTATGTTAAGCAAACAGCTGGTCGTGGTGGCTTCCGGTTATAGCAGGCTGTTTCTCTCCTCTGTGCCTTTGCTCAGACTGGACCCTCTCACAACTTTGGGGAAATCTCAGGCATCATTTAAGACACAGCTCAGTGTCACCTCCCCCGGGGATTCTCTCCTCTGAGCTCTCCTAACCACCCAGGCACGTCCCCACGAGGACGCACCGTGCTGTCGTTGGGTTTTTGTCTTCCTGTCTCCTCATCGACAGTCTGGCTTTCTTTAGGCCTCTGTTGTTCTGTTCACAGGTAGTTCATTGCCATACTCCAAGCACTTAGACGGTGCCCGAGATGGGATGGATACTTAATGAAAACATCTATGGAAGGAGTGAATCGTTTTTTACCCCCTGTGCCCTGCCTCACTCCTGGCACAGAAGGTGCTGAGTGCAGGCGTATGGAGCCGATTTGAAAGTGGTCCCACCCGCGCTCTGCTTTATTTCAAGGGACTGGAGTCCTGCTTTCTGCAGTTCTGCACAAAACTGGTTCTGAACAAAATCAACTTCCCTGGCCTTGTGCAACATGTGGCTTGTTAAAAAGAGCAGGCCACACTCCTGGTCCCAGGAACTTGCCACTTAGCCAGTAAGATGCTTTTGTACTTTGGGCACCACTGTGCTCCTGAGATCTTGCTGGAAGACTGTATTCTAGGCCCCCACCCCACTAGCTAATTTACCATGTGAATTCCACAAAGTCCTCTCCCAGACCACCCTTGTCACCATGTTCCCTCTGAACATGCCACTGTTTGGTATAATAGCAGGATCCTGGCTTAGAGGTCAGACTCTTTAGATGGTCCTTAAGACACTGATCCCCAGAAGCCTTGCCCATGGGCACAGCTCATTGCATGATTCCAATGAAGGTGTGTGTGGTGCCGAGAAGGGAAACTGCAAATCTCCAGGTGAAGGTTCCGCCTCACCTGACGGGGGCTCCCCGGGACTGAGCGGGCTTCAGCATCACTGTGATGGTTGTGTCTGTTTCATTCAGTGGGGTGTCTGTGTCGTACTCAGGCATCGACGGAGCTGGGCAGGGAAGAGAGAGTATAGGTGAGCTGAGCACAGGTCCCAACCCCCCACTCCCCACTCCCCTGTTGCCACCCTTAAAGGTGAAGGTGACTGCAGGGAGGAAGTCTGGGAAAGAGTTTGGATGAGAAGCCTCCCAGGCTTTCTGCAAAGGAGGCTCTGACTGCCTCCCTGCCCATGGTAGGCTCCTCCGAGGAGAGGAAGGAGGCCGGGGCGGGGCGGGGGTGGGGCAATCACACAGCCAATAGCCCATATGAATCACATGAATCAACAGATCCATGCAGGGATTAAAAGTAGAACAAAGGTACTAAAGCCGAGTCAGCCCTGCTAAGCACATTTAGGGTGCAAATTAAAGTGATGATAAACCAGTCCCCTCCACCATATTTTTTTTTATGAGACCTCCTTCCCCCATACCCAGCTGATAGGAGGGCAACTAAATCTCATCCTTTGGGAAGATCATGTAGCCATTTGTATCAAGAGCTTTTACAACCCACATCCCTTTTAATTCAGTTTTTCAATTTCTAAATTTAATCCCAAAGTTATAATCTGAACCAACGAATTAAACCTTATTTTGTAACATATTTATTGAAGCGTTATTTTATAAAAACATGGAAGCACTGAATATATCCAACCACAGAGGAACGTTTAATTAAATTACGTCCATCCACTTGACAGAACATTATAATGAAAGCGCTGGAGCACCATGGGAAATGCTTATGGGATAAGGATAAGTGGAAACATTAAGCTACAAAAAGAAAATTTTTTATTTTTGCAACAGCATGTGCAAAATACATATGTATGCAAACCAGCATTGCATAGATATTCCGAAAAATTAAAGTTGTAAAATGGGTTTGAGATCATTCTGCTTTGATGCTGTCTCATGGTGGAGGGAGGCCTGCCTGGTGATGGCCGTCTGCCATCTTGCCCGTCATTCATTCATTCATCCATTCACTCACTCATCCATCCATCCATCAGACATTTCAGAAGAATCTGTGCTGTGTCTTGCGCTGGCAAAAAAAAAAAAGTTCTTAAAAATAAATTTAGATAGTTTCTATTTGTATGCTATACACACACACACAAATACTATTTTGTGCAACCGTGTGGTCAAATTATCTGGTGACTTGCCACCTCGTTAATATGACGGCAGTTCGTCATTTAGGTTTTCTCCATGACATTACAAGGGTAACCCACTAGGGACAGCGTTGTCCTAACTACTCCAATAGGGCATGGGGACAGTTGGCTCCGACTCTTCAAGGAAAGACAGAAAGGGGTTGGGGGGGCGAGTGGAACAATCGTTTTTCCTTTTCCCTTTCTAAAAGAGATACCTGAAATTTTGGTGGCGATCCGGGTGGTGACAGGGGGCCCAAAGCCCTTTGCCGTGCTGGCCTTGATGGTGAAGGAGTAGGTGGTACCTGGGTACAGCCCCACGAACAGGTGGTGGGTCTCATTCCTCAGCTTGAACACTTTCCCCCTCTGGGTGGAGAGGTCGGCGCTGGGGTCCAGTGAGCCAACGGCCTTGTAGTTGATCTGCAAAAAACCAAATAAATTCCCCGCTCAGGAAGCTGGATGGGGCACTCATGGGGGTGGAGGGAAGGAGAGGGCCTGTGAGTTTGGACAGCGAGTTCTGCGAAGCTGCCTGTTTCCACGCCCTTTACAGATCATCCCAGCCCCCAAATACTCCGCGGCCGACACGCGGGAGCCGCACCGTCCGCTAAAACCAGTATGTGAGCCACATACGTAATTTTAAATTTTCTGGTCGCTGCATGAAAAGAGGTCAAAAGGAAAGTGAAATTAATTTTAATAATGGATCTTGAACCCGCTATATCAAGAATATTTCAATCTGTAACCAGATTCAATTGAATCATAAAAAATTCAAAGTGGGAGCTTGTTTTCTATTATTCATAGTAAGCCTTAGAAATCTGGTGTGTTGTTGACTCTCAGAGCCTGTCTTCACGTGGACTAGCCACACTTCAGACGTGCAGTGGCCCCATGTGGCTGGTGGCCACCCCACCGGACAGCGTAGGTATCTGGTAGAATTATCCGAGAGCTAGGTCAAAACGCAGATCACGGGTCCTACACGCCACATGCTTTTCATAACCTTGATTGTTTTTCTTAAAGCCTTGGGGGCACTGAGGCAGTTATTTTCAGCTTTTGATGGGAAAACTGAGGTTCAACTGGAACCATTCTCCGTTGAATCAGCACTGCTCCAACTAACCACGGTGATAGTTTATTTACAGTGGTTTCCAGTCCACTGCAGACTGGTAATGATTCAAAGATCATGTTCCCACGCAACTTATCCTGTGAGTGTGGCAATAACCAACTGGTCTGTACTCCGTGGAACGATTTGTGCCCACTGTTCACTGATCACGTGCTTGGATGTCACGGCAATGTCGAGGTTGCTTACTCTCAATAATTTCTGCACTTACCCTGCGGTGAAAATAACCAGCCCTTAGTAGCCTGGCATTGGCTGCGTGGATCTCACTTTGAGTGTCACATCTCTAAACAACACAGTTCCTAAGCGGCAAACCCATATAGGGTCGGGGGGGGGGGTTGTTTGTCTTCTATAGTTTTTACCATTAAAACTGTTTCATTAAAGAGGGTCCTTATCTAACAAAAGCAATCAATGTAACCTGGTTCTTTGTACCCTCCATGAATCCAACAATTAAAAAACAAAACAAAACAACTGTTTCATTAAAGGGCTAGGCATGGTGGCTCCTGCCTGTAATCCCAAGACAGTTTACCCAGGGCAACACAGTGAGACTCTATCTCAAATCTCCATCCCCCACCAAAACCCCCATCTATTTTATTAAAGAGGGTCCTTATCTAACAAAAGCAATCAATGTAACCTGGTTCTCTGTACCCTCAAAGAATCCCCAACAATCAAAAAAAAAAAAGTGTTTCATTAAAGGGCCAGACATGGTGGCTCCTGCCTATAATACTGTGACATTTTACCCAGGGCAACAGAGTGAGACTCTATCTCAACCCCACCCCCCCACCAAAAAAAAAAACAACACCTGTTTTATTAAAGTATAATATACATACAGAAGAATATACAGCTTGATGAATTTTGGGGAATTGGACACAGTCCTAATCAGGAACCAAACTCTTACCAGGCCTGAGACTTACCCCCCATGCTTCTTTCCAATCCCACCTGCCTAATGCCAACAGGGGTCACCGCTGGCTTCTAGCAGTGTAGACTAATGCTGCCTGTTCTCGCATTTTATAGAAATGAAGTGCCATGGTGTGTGCTCTTTTGCGTCTGTCTTCTTTCTCTCGGCATGGTGTCTAGGATAGTCATCTGTGTTGGCCTAGATAGTTGCAAATCATGCATGCTCGTGTGTCTTCAATAATCTATATCCCTAACGTTGGACTAAGCCCAGGTCTGTCTTACTCGGAAGCCTGTAGTCTTTATCCTAAACCACACTGCCTGGCCTGGAGACACAGAGCACTGGTTGAAGAATCCATTTGTCCGCTTATTTGGCCCTTCACCATTCCCACAGTGTCCCTATATTGTAGCCTTTGCTCTGTGTCCCACTGAAGGCTCCCAGATGAATTACAAGCCAGGCCTTATCCTCCAGTGGCCTCCTTTCCCGAGAGAGGTAAGCCAGGTACATGGACAGCTGACATCACTGTATCTTTAGCCAAGAATGGCCCACATTTACAGGATGGCCAAACCCAGGCAGAAAAGGGACCACACCACCTAAGAACTAAGCAAGTTTCTTTTTCTGGCAGTGTCAGCTGATGTTTTGGAGACATTTGTATTAAGCAGTAGAGGTGTTAACAGTTGATGCCATAGCCTCCAGGAGAGAGGCCAGATTTTGCCTGGAGCAGAGTGAGCCCAGGAGGAGAAACACAGGGAGCCGAAGGCTTTGGCCTTTATGCATCCAGACCGTAAGCATGTGCATCCATTACGCAGGCGGCCACCAGCTTCAGGTTGCTCTGCTGGACCTGTCCCCAGCATTCGCTCAGGTCACCTCCGTCACCCGAGCCCTTCTCAGAGGCAGGCACTGCAAGCATCTGCCGCTCTCTGCCTGAGGACTTTCTCCATGGGTGCTCGCTGGGCACTGGATAATTAACACCCCCAGCCACTGATGGGAGTTGGTACATGAATTCCCCGGGCCTCACTGATGGCCCTGCCTCAGCCCATTTCCCTGACGGGTTTCCTAAGATCACTGGCTTGAAATCGCAATGATCAGGGGCTCCTGTCCTTTCTCTTCCCCACTTCCTGCTCCTTTCCTGGTGTTTAACTTCTCAGCAAACTGGTCATATTCGAATCCCTGTCTCAGGGTCTGCTTCTGAGAACTGCCAAACTCAGATAACGTGCTCAGGGATGCATCTCAGGAGAGAGCAAATCTAATACCTGAGGAATGATACGGAGTCAGAGGAAAGAGCATCCCCGGTTGGGAGCAGAGGGGACTGCCAGGGCTAAGCCCACGGGACTCCGCAGTAGCCAGCAAACAGGGGCAAGGGCAGCTTTCAGTGTGCAGTTGGACTCTGCTTTCCACGCTGGCAAAAAGGGGAGCTGTTCTGAGGGTTCTGCCCATCGCAAGTAACCCTCGCATCCCAGTGGAGAGGACGTGCCTTTAGATTCTTTCAAAATTCTGTCCCTGTCCCCCTGCCTGGGCTGGTGGCAACTACATTGATATACAGATACTGGGAGGTAAAACTCATGCCTTATTTACTAGCCAATTCTTTTCCTGCGCTCCAAATTCAATCCAAAAGCAACTTAATTTCCACCGAGCTGTCAATATAATATACCGCGCTCCCCTGCTCTCCTAACCTTTCCTGGTATTACAGGGGCCTCACTTACTTGTAATGAAACACTATGAATAAATCAATGTATGTTAATATAGCATGTCTTCAATTTTTTATGAAGGGCTTCACCAAATCTAATTCCCACTGCTTTGTCAGAAACAGTCTTTGAAAAATTTAACTTGCAAGTTTTACGAAGTTAGTCGGGGGGAGGGGTTGGGGGGGCTCAGGCTGGGGAGGGGAAGAAGAAAGGGGAGAAAAATGGAATGGGATGGCGCCGTGGTCGTAAACGCATAATGAAATATGACTCTTCGTTTGTAAGAGGAGAGAAGGGGAGATTTGTTAGAATAGCAAACATAAAGTAAAGGGTTGGTGGAAGGAAGGGTGTCGAGCTGCACACGAAGCCTGGGCTCCCAGGATGACCTCTGGCTGCAGTCAAGTCCTCGGGTTGCTGACAGCGGGATTTTGAGCCAGAAACCAGAGTGAGCCCTTCATAATAAAAACCCAATCATGTCACAAGAACAATGGTTTCGGGATGAAGACTTCATCCTTAACCTGTGGTCTTAGTGAGCTTCCAGCATAGACAGTCCTTACCTGCCCTCCATCCTGCACCCCAAGCCTTATTTCAGGATCTGAAAAGAGCCCCAGTCCTTTCTGCCACAGGGCCTTTGCACCAGCTGTTCTGCGAGCCTGGGACATCTTTTCCTTTCCCTGTCTCCTCTATGCCTAATTATGGCTCCTCATCCTTAGACCTCACTTAATATGACCCTTTGTACGGCTCTTGCTCTCATTCGCTTGTGACTTCTATATTATGTTCCTCAAGTCACATAATTCTCTTTTGAGCTACTGACTTTACATGCAACCATATAATTATTTCATTCAGGAGCCCCTTTTCCACTAGGCCAGAGGTTGAACAAGATACAGCCTGCAGGTCAAATTCCACCCACCAGCTGTTTTTGTCACCAAAGTTTTACTGGAACCCAGACATATCATTCATTCACATGTAAAAGACACAGCCTAAAATGCTGACTCTCTGCCCCTTTATAGAAAATGTTTACTGACCCCCATATTCGACTTTAAGCTCCAAGAAGACAAGAATCTTATCTGGTGTTTGCTCTATTTTATCTCCTTTCATGTGTAAACGAGTGATCAAATTAGCTGTGTGGTTTGAGTAATCTGTTTAACCTCTCTGAGCCTCCAGTTCCCCAAGGCCTGATTCCAATTTTGGTTTTGGTTTTTATTTATGTTGCAGGGTGACACCCTGCTTCTTTAAGGGGACAAGTGCTTTGTTCAGGAGTAAGGCTCCAGCAAGTGCACTGGCGGCGTTAGCTTCTGCACCAAGGCTCCAGTGGCAGGGGAACAGGTGGCTCTTCTGCCTGGGCTGCAGGGAGAGGGCAAGAGGTTGGGGTTGATGGAAGGAAACCATTTCCCTCAAATATCTACACCATAAAGGGCTCGTCTATCTCCTGAACATGCTTGGGTTGAGCTGTGTTGTGCTCCAGACCCTGGGCTAGGTATGGGGTAGAAATGCACCAGCTTCACTTGCTGAGAGGCAGAGGACAAGTTTCCAGGTTAGAGGATGAGGTGGTACCTGGGGGCTAAAGAAAAGATGAGATAAAGCAGGAGTGAGTGAGAGAAGTGGCCAGGACTCAGGAACAAGTGATTGGATGATACAATCATAACAAAAATCGCCATTCCAGAACGCCCACGCTGTGCCCGCACTGGCAGGTGCTGGGGATGGGGCTCCCATTAAAGAATTCTCATTTAATCTTCAAAAATGGTATGGATTTTTTTCCTGGTTATTCCCATTCCTCAGATGAGGACACTGAGGCCAAGACAGGTGACACAGTGAAAGTGTGCAGTGGGGGAAGGACAACAGCTGGGCGTGCCCTCTCGGCAGCATACTGGGAGGACAAGTGGTGGCACCCCAGGACATCAAGTGTTCTCTGATGGCACCAATGCACCACGACCCCATCTCTCAGCTGGTGTGTAGATGTCAGCGCCATGTGTGGTAAGGAACACACATACAGGGAGGCCTAGGAGGACCAGAAGGTTGTTCCAAGAGACCACTCCCAAAGAAATGACTCCAAATTGAAAAAACTCACTGTGATTTTACCAAGCTAAGTACAATTACATACTGATACACACGTCGGATTAAAAACATGAGGTTCACGTAAGCATCATGATCAGAGGCAAGCTGGCATTAAGCTAATAATTAAGGGGAATTTTATTAAATATTAATAACATAGTAGCACCATTGCTGGTAGCTGGTAGTAGTGTAAACTGAGTCACAACCTACCTGCCCACAGCATGATGCTGCAGAAGCATTCCCCGTAGCTTAGCCCCCTCCCCTCTTGCTACTACATTTGTGTCTGTACTCTAAACATTTGCAAAGGGCCGGCACCCTACATTATCAGTCCCCTTTTCTCCTGACTCTCTCCAGTGGCTTCCCGCTCATCGTCCGGCAGCCTCAACATAGCAGACTCTTAACAAAGGCACAACAGGTTAAGATAAGTTAACACAGTCAGTTCACCAACTAAGGTGTTCAATTTTTTTTCTTTAAGCTCAACACAACTGGTTAACACATTAATATTTTTCTTCCATTTTTCAGCCTATTGTAAGTGTCTACAGGCATGGTCGTTGCCATCTTGGTGGCCTCAGAGGCAACTGGTACAAAAGGAGACCAGCTCAAGGTAGGCTCCTCTCATCAGAAAGTGTAGTGTTGGCTCTTTGATTTCCAGACAATTTAAAAATATGACACGAACCCATTTCTTTTGTAATCCACAGGTGTTTGCAATGCAAGTGCCAGTGACTTGTTGGCCAGGGTGCCCTTGTTTTTTGTTTGTTTTTTCTAGAAACCCTAGGGCTCTAATAACAACAGGAACGTGATTATGACTGATGCTCATGCTGCTGTTCCTGGTGTTTCTAAGACTGTGGAGCCAGCACAAGGGTGAGGACCTGTTGCTTTTGTGCATAAGAAGCTATTGCTTGACTTCTGTTGAAATTCGCTCATTCTCTCCATCCACAAATACTCACCCATCACCAACTTTGTTCTAGACTCTGTGCTGGGTCTGGGGAGGGGAGCCATAGCTCTTGACTTCGTGGCCAAACACAGGAGGTGATGGATATTATAGGCAGCCAAGTGTGCTGGGAACACAGTGGTGGAAGTAAGTGGTTTTGCCAGAGAATTTGTGAGAGCTTTGGGCTAGCTCAGTGTCCTGAGACCTGACAGAGCACAGAGTGCTCAGGGACCTCCTAAAAAATTCCAGTGCCTGCGCGCCACCCCAGACCAATTAGATGCAGTTCTCTGGATACAGGGGCCTGGGCATTGATACGTTTTTAAAGCTACCCAAGGCAGCCATAACTGAGAAGGGTGGACCTGGGACTTAGAGAATAGAGGGGATTAGGCAGAAGAATTGTGAGCTGTGGCATTCGCCAAGGAAAAAGGTCCTCAAGCAGCCGGCTGGAGGGAACCAGAAGTCACTGCCAGAGCACCACAGTGACAGCTGCTGCAGGCAGGGCGTTGATGAATGGCAACATTGGCGGGAGAAACTCAGGAGAAACAATATTTGCAGAGCCCCAAAGTGTCTGCCACCAAATTCACAAGTCACTTTTGGGAAGACCAGAAGTTCTTTGATATACTTCCCTTCAGGAGGCAGAGCCTAATTCTCTCCTGGACCTAGTGACTCAGTTTGAATGGATGGAGTATGGAAAGCAAAACCAGAGTAGCTTTAAAGCAAAGAAAGCTGGAAAACACCATCTCAATCAAACGGCGAAGGTCAGCTTCTCCAGTACAAGTCACGAAGAAATCACATGGCCCCTAACAAGATGTTGTAAACAGGAAACTTTCCTTCTGGGGCTTTCTTCCCCGTGCCTTTAATTTACTAATAAGAAAACATCAGGAACATTCAGATTGAATGCTGAACAGTAGTCCTCGGAAAGCGTTCAGGCCAGAGAAAGGTAAGGAAATTCCAAGAACAGGCTCGCTGGCTGGGGGGCAAGGAGGCGGGCCAGCTAATGCTCCATGAGAACCTGGGAGAGCTTAAAAAGGACCCCTGGAAAAACCAGGGAGATCTGAGAATGTCTCAAATTTAGTTGATACCTGTGGTGATGCCCTGGTGGGAATTCTTAGTTTTGAGCAATATACCCTAGTTATACAAGATGTTAACATTGGGGGAAGTCGTCTGAAGGTTATAAAACTGTATTTTGTGCAGCTTCTTGGTACATTTATAATTATTTCAAAATAGTTTAAAAAGCAACAAATGGCATGCTGGGGTTTGGCACCTGTGAGAGACTTTTGCGGCTGCAGAATAGAATCCACAGCCTATATTCACGGAGTTCTGGGGGAGTTTTCGGAAATGTGCAGTTCAGTGAAGGGAGCAGGTGTGACCCGCAGGAATGAGGGGGAAAGGCCCAGTAAGACTCCTGCTCTGAAGGACGGGAAGGTACCTCTTGGGGGCCTGTAATACAGAAAGCTGATTGAGTCTCTGGGGCCGGAAGCCTTCCCTTTAGGGAATGAAGGGGTTAACCAGGTGAGGTGGGCGGGCAAAGAGTGGGAGGAAGTGAGAGGAGAGAGTGCAGAGTGAAGGAAGGGAAGGAAGATCACTGCGGGCCTACGGGGTGCTTTGTGCAAAGTAGAAAAAGATGTCTGTCCTCCCTCACTCTCACCCTGCTATACTCCAGTGGGCTGATGGTGCCTTTTATAACGCCTAGTCATATCCTTTTTGCCAAACACAGCCAAGAGCTTAATGAATTTCACCCCATGGTGGTGTGTCTTTATGCAGTGTACAAACTGTGTAACATCCATGCTGGGGGCAGAGCATGGCACCTTCATGAGATTATTCAGGTGCATAGATTTGATCCTGAGGGTAACTCAGAGCCACTTACAGGAGAGGGTAGGAGACCGAGGGAGACACCTAGTCATGCCTGTGTTTTAGAATGAGTGGTCTGCAGATAAGACAGCATCAAGTATCACCTGGAACTTGTTAGGGATAGAGACTCTTCACCCGTCCCAGACCTGCTGATGGGAATGTCTGGGGCTGAGGGCCAGAATACCATTTCACAAGCACTCCAGGTGATTCTCACACATGTGGAATTTGGAGAGGCACGTTCTCAACCGAGGAGATGAAGGATTAATAGGAGCCCCTCGGAAGGTCAGGCTCTCATCCAGATGGCAGATGAGAAAGAAAGCCTGTTTTAGACCAGAAGCAGGGAGGATGGGGAACAGGTGAATGGAGTGACTGAGAGCTGTCGAGTCCTGGCTGGAGAAAAATGAGGTGACCAGACTGTAGGGATAAGATTACGCCAACAGAGGGCAGCAGACCTGACGAGGGAGGAGCCTCCTAAGGCTGAAAACCACTGGGGAAGACCCACAGGTGTCCGTACCAGCCTCATCCTCCTGATGCTGCTGACACGCAGGGAGGCAAGAAGTGTCGGTCTCAGCCTAGGGGCAGGGAGGACCGGAGGGTTTTAGTCTGTGTTGAAACCCAGATCACCAGTTACCATGAGCTGAGTGACCAAGGCTCTCTTCTGCAACCTCCTCAGCCAGAGTGCTGCGTTGGCAAGCAAATGGAGCAGCAAAGTCGACACAGGGCCTGGCAGGCTTCTCTGGCTCCCAGAGCTGAGCTCCGGGCTCAGACGCCCCTCCTGGGGCCTGGCTGTCTGTGCCAGGGCCAGCGTGGACTGTACTCCTTCCCCAGTGCCACTAGCACGGGGACTCATCCCGTGGTTGGTGGCCATGGCAGCCCTAAAGGAAGCTTCCTCTAGTCTGGTCACCCCAGATCAAAGAGGTGTTTCCAGAAGGGGAAGTCAGCTGATTTGCCCAACCTGGCTTTTGCTGATTTCTAATCAATATCCTATTCTCAGATTTCAGCTGGTTTCCTGTGGACTCTGGGATCAAACCCGAGGAACAAACAAGCTCAGAATCCAGCATGCCCAGCGTCCTTACTGTTCACCTTCCAGCAACCCAAACTGCAAGGTTGGCTAGTGGGTAATAATGAGGAGATGTTTTTCATTGTTGTTAGAGTCTCGCTCTGCTGCCCAGGCTAGAGTGCCATGGTGCCCTCACAGCTCACTGCAGTGGGCCTCAAACTCTTGAGCTCAAGTGATCCTCCTGCCCCAGCCTCCTAAGTAGCTGTGCACCACCATGACTGGATCATTTTTCTATATTTAGTAGAGATGAGGTCTCACTCAGGCTGGTCTCAGATTCCTGAGCTCAAATAATTTTCCACACTCGGCCTCCCAGAGTTGCTAGCATTATAGGCATGAGCCCCCACACCTGGCTAAGAACTAACATTTTTGTGATTACCAGGCAGCCTGCTCTCCTCTCCCGAACCCTGGCCTCTGCTCAGCTCCCAGACAGACTTTGGGTGGGTTCCTTTCAGAAGCTGCTTCCTCTCCCAGCCCCTCAGGTCCCTCTAATCCTCTAATTCTTAGCACTGGTCTACTTCCCGATTTCATTGCCTCCCCTCCCCTGCCCCACATGGGAAGGATATTCTGAATTTCACTCTTCCCAACTGCTCTAAATTTCAAAGAGTGCAGCCAGAGTCCCACCACGGAGCCACCATCAACTCAGATGGCTCTAAGCTCTTTCTTCCTAAACTATCATAATGCAGCTTAATCGTGTGACACTTAAGCCCCCTCTCCACTTTTAATCTCATGTCAGAGTGTCCTGGGTGCTATGATTTTGTTATTTTTCACAGAAACCTTCTTGCTTAATGAGTCTGTCCAGCAATATCCCCAGTGGTTTTTCATCTGCCTGGCAATACTTGGGTTTGTGAGCGTCAGCTGCCTGCCTTCCAACTTCTCACTCAGTCCATGTTTGTTCTGCTAAATTTAACCTGGTTAAGTTGCTAAGTTGCAGGACCAATTCCTCTCCAGTTGGCTTTGGGCATGGAAATGGGAGAAGTTTAATAATCCTAGGACCCTGCTCATTGGAACCCTTATAGCCATATCCAGCCTTTCTAGCAGAAAACAGCCTGGAAAAAAAAAATCCTTTATTAAGGGCAAAGTCTGGATTTTATTTATTTATTGCAATAATTGCCAAGCACCCAGCTTGGCATAGAGAGGAGGCATTAAAGTTTACTGAATAAATGAGGATTAAGAATGAAAATGTAACAAATCCTGAATGTGGTACAACTGGGATTTGCAATGAGGTCATTCTGGGGATGAAGTCCAGCACCTCCCACCCCATCCTTCCATCTTGCCTTTGCCCATTTTGTGAACATTCCCGTGTGAACAGTTTCTGAGGGGAGGGATTAATTTGGGGGAGGCTTTACAGTGGGTCTGTCTGTGCCCCCCCCTCCGGGAGGGCCTTGGTTCTCTTCCCTGGCAGCTGGGTCCACACCTGCCTGGCGTGTAATTGGTGCTCAAAAATGATGTATTTCATAATGAATGCGGCCCAAGCTAGTGAAGCTTTTGTTATTGAGTATGAGTTTCCAAATCTTTATAAATAATCTTTGGAGTATTTTTCCCATTTTTGGTGGTTTTTAAAAAATAGCTGCAGATCCTCTCTCATTCCTCTTATCAAAAGGCGAGTTATGTCTCCCTCCTTTCCAATCTTAGAGGACTCAAAGCCCCTTTGACCGATAGAATGTGAAGGAAGTGAGGTTTTGTGACATCTAAGACAAGGTTGTAAAAGACAAAGCAGCTCCTGACTTGACAGGAGAACTCGTGTCTGCAGCACGGAAGGTGTTCCATAGGGAGTCCAGCTCCCTGGGGCTGCCATGGGGAGAGCGCACAGGAGACGGGGGGCTGAGTGCAGATGGATATTCCCCTGTGTGGACGTTTTGCCTGTCCCTAGCCCAGTTACCTAGGTGACAGACTGCTGAGTCGGGTGGGGAAGGCTATAACTGATTCCAGTTCTTAACTGTCTGGCCACTCCTGGCCATTTGAATCTCCTCACCTGAGACCCTCCTAGACATCATGGAGATGAAACAAACATCCCCACTCTGCCCTCTCAAATTCCTGACCCACAGAATCTGTAAGCATGATAAAGATTTTTTGACTGATTTTTTTGAGACAGAATCTCACTCTGTCACCTGGGTAGAGTACTATGCCATCCTAGTTCACAGCAACCTCAAACTCCTGGGATAAAGCAATCCTCTGGCTTCAGCCTTGGGAGTAGCCTCCCCACCACAACCTACAATGTCCTGTTAGTTTTTCTATTTTTAGTAGAGAAGGGGTCTTGCTCTTGCTCAGGCTGGTCTTGAACTCCTGAGTTTAAGGGATCCATGTGCCTCAGCCTATAGCCACTGTCTCGGCTAAAGTTGTTGTTTTCTGGTATTACCTTTTAGAGTGGTTTGTTACCAGCAGTAGTAACTAGAACATCATTTGTTCAATAGACTGGAGAGTTTTTTTTTTTTTTTGCAGTTTTTTGCCGGGGCCGGATTCGAACCCGCCATCTCCAGTCTATGGGGCCGGTGCCCTACTCCTTTGAGCCACAGGTGCTGCCCAGACTGGAGAGTTTTTTGAGAACATAGGCAAGATATTAAGCTCTTTTGTGTCCATGACTGGAAACATGGTATAGGCTTAACAAATACTTTCTGCCTTCCCGACCAAGTGATCAAAGATAACAGCTAATAAGGAGAAGCATGGACCATGTCGCTTGTTAACGATGCCTGGAGAGAGACACAACTTACGTGGTATTTGCCAAAATGCATTAATTTCAATGTGATCCTGAGACGACATCAGGAAAAATAAACACATTAAATGACAGTTTACAGAACAAGCAACCAGTGTTCTTCAAAAGTGCCAAGGTCAGAAAAGGCAAAGGAAGACTGAGAAGGTGTCCCACACGGAGGAGATTAGGGATAATGACAATTAAGTGTAACAAGGGATCCTGGATGGGATCCCAGATTGGACAAAAAGGACAGTCGCTGAAAAATAAAGGAAATGAAATTCAAATAAGGTCAGCAGATTATAGGACTCATCATATTGGAGTCTGAGGTCTTTATCAATGTTAATTTCCTGGTTTTAATCACTGTAGTGTGTTTATATAAGATGCTGGCATTAGAAGAAGCCTGGCGATGGGTCTAGAGGAACCCTTTGCATTTAGTTTCTGGTTTTTCTGCAAGTCTAAAATTAACTTAAATTGTTTTTTAAAGGAGAACAGGAGAAAAAAATGTGCGCTAAGTCTCCTTGATTGGGTAATCTGAATCACGGTGCCACAAGACCAAACCCAAAGGCTCGCCTCTCTGCTCCCCACGTCCTTGTAGCAGCTTGCCACAATAATAATAACATCTGTGAACATTTATTACCACTTGTTGCTTGCCAGTTGCCCTCCAAAGCACTTTCCACATTACTCATTGGATCCTCTTAAGTTTATGAAGCTACTACAATCACTCTTCCCATTTTGCAGATAAGGAAACTGAGGCTCAAAAAGACTAACTGGTCAGAATGCTCACAGATGGTGAGAGGCACAGTCGGGCTTTTAGAACCCAGGCAGCGTGAATCTGGAACCCACCTGCTTAACCTCAGCTCCTCAGCCATTATGGAGAGAGGCCAGTCTTGCTTCCAAGGCCTGAGAGACCAGAAACTCTGCTCTGGGAACCTACGTGTTAA
Source organism: Galagoides demidoff (assembly GCA_963574575.1). Lineage (NCBI taxonomy): Eukaryota > Metazoa > Chordata > Mammalia > Primates > Galagidae > Galagoides > Galagoides demidoff. The sequence continues at coordinate 23,200 of CAUYQV010141248.1, forward strand.
AGGATCAGCTGGCGGGAAAAGCTGTGTCAGGAATTTGGAGGGGCAGGAAGAGATTCTGGTTAGAGAGTTGGGTGAACAGAGGCCAAGAGTAAGGGGAAGTGAGGTGGTACAATTTGGACAGTGGGGAGCGATCAGGGAACCTGACGTCAGGGTGTGCTGCCCAAGCACCCCAGAGGGTTTTTCTGACAAGCCTGAAATTTCCTGGCTCCTTGTCAGAGAAGACAGTGCAGATTGAGAGGCCTTTCTGTGAAGGATCCATTGATCACATCATCGCACTTGGTGGGGCCGTGGGGGGCTGAAGGCTGAAGTTTCGCTCTATCGCACTTTTCTTTCATTCAGCATTTTTCTCATGACATTAAAGTAGAATTGATTTTCTCCTCCACTAAATTAGGCATTAGGAAATGAATAAAAGTGTGGCAATCCAAGCATCAATTCAATCCAGCAAAGCAGCATTTGTAAGATGTTCTATTAGCCCCTATTTATTATGGAAAGGTTTCCTACAATCCTACTTTTTGGTGTTTGGTCCTGTTTTTCTCCCTTCTTGGTTAAAATGATTATTCTAACCTTTTCTCTTACCTTCTTATCTCAGGTTAGACGCTCTCTTTTTCTAGCTTTGCGCCTATAGTATTCCCCCAGAAGCAGACACACAGCAGGTGACGCCACTCCTTATGGGGCTGTCACTTCTGGTGAAATGGGTCTTCTAGGCACCCTCCTATCCTGTAGGGACCCCAGGCTTACAGTGGGTGCAGACTAGAACTTCACAGCTGGAGAGAGTGTCTCCATTTACAAAATATTCAGAGGAAACTGGGGCAGAGGGGAACTGAGGCTCAGAGAAGTTAAGAGGCTTGCCAAGGCCACACAGCAAGTGGCTCTTAAGGGAGCCAGTTATAAAATACCAAGCAACATGCAGAAGGAGTCAGAAGACTTGGGTAGGACTCTCCATATGTTTCCTCTTAGCAGATGGTCCTTTAGAGCAGCACTGCCCACTGCAAATAGAATGGGAGCCACATTTGCGATTTTATGTTTTCTAGGTGCCACATGAAAAAATATAACATGAAACAGGCAAAATTAATCTTAGCAGCATATTTTATTTAACCCGAGATTTCCTTAATGGGTAATTCTTCCAACATGTAATCAACACAAAATTATTAAGGAGATATTTTACATTCTGTTTTTCCTACTGCATGTTTGTCATCCGGTGTGTACTTCCCTGGCCCAGTTAGATTTGGACTAGTCACAGTTTAAGGGATCAGGAGCCCCCTGTTGCCTGTGGCTAGAAGATGCTGGTTTCAGCCAGGAATTCTCCATGTTTTCTTATTTAGAACTTTTCTTCTTCTTGTGCCCTCAGGAGGTTTTAATTCCGCAGACAAGTTGTACAGCTGCGTATGGACCCTACGCATATCTGTCTCGCTGTATATGTGCTTTATACATGTTATGCATATGAATAAGCAAGGGATGATTTTTTTCCACATCCCACGCCTACTACCGCCAATGACCGATTTTCATCTCTCGGGGATAATGGCATCCCCATAAAGAATGCATGGTCTAGGGCAGGGGTCCTCAAACTTTTTAAACAGAGGGCTGGTTCACTGTCCCTCAGACCATTGGAGGGCCAGACTGTGGGCCCCGGGTCGAGTTGGCTGCTAAGCAGGACAGGCAGCTGCGGCAGAAATACCCAGTGGGCCGGATAAATGTCCTAGGTGAGTTGCATGTGGCCCGCGGGCTGTCGTTTGAGGACACCTGGTCTAAGGCAAGCAGCAATAGCCCTGAGCCTTGGTTCTTATCTGTAAGATAAAGACAAATGTGTGGACTAAATGAGGCAGTTCTCATGATGATGTGTCCACTGGCGCCAAGTGCACGATGCCAATATCGGAGTTAGATTGCTGCTTCCAACACGTTCCTTCCCACTGAGGCGGCACCTGGGGGTTAGGCTCCCTCCTCGCCTGTGGGTGGATTCAGGCAGATGTGATATGCACCTGGGCCCTCCTGCTTTCTCCAGGGGACATCCCACAGCCTTTACAGGGAGCACAGGGCTCTATCCTTCAGCCTGGCCACAACTCAGCCTAGAGCAGCAGGACTGTGTGGACCACAGCTTCTGTGCCTTGCTTCTCTCTCCTAGTAGGCAGGTCCGGAGGGCCCCCCTGAGGGAAACCCAGGTCCCTGCCTCCCATACCATAACTTTCTGCCCTCACGTGGGTGCTCACTGGCAGAAGAGTAGTGCCCAGGCTGCTTCTCTCTGCAGAGACACGTGCTACCTCTTCCAGCTGCTCCCTGCCTTCAGCCCCAGTCTAGCCCAGAATTGGGAGGTTGCTAACGTGGGGTTAAGGGGCTAAGGCTAAGTGGGTTTTTCTTTAGCTCCTAAGAGATCATGGCTCTCGCTTTCCTTCCCATTCACCCTTCCAACAGGCCAACAGGGTCTGTTTCTGCATCTGTGCTCCCAAGAAGCTCTAACTTGCCATTAACATTATCACCCAGTTCTTCTTCTGTCCCTGGAAGTAATGCCAGGGGTCACAGAGGAATAGTCCAGAACACCCAGAGAGGCAGGAGCTGGGTCCCTCTTGCTCACCCTGTCATTCTGCCCCCGGACAGCGCTGTAAGAACATGGTGCTGGGCTCAGACAAGGTTGGGTTGAACTCTCAGCTCTTCCCGTGATGGGGCTCACCACAAAGGCTGTGAACGTGGTCTCCTAGGCTGGGGTTTGCAGAGGAAAACCCAAGTCTAAGCAGTCAGATGGCCCGGCTTTCTGGAGACACACCTCATGAGATGCTCGCCGTGAGGAGAAACCAAACTACAAACCGGAAAAGAAAATGGCTTTGAGATTTTGCCTTTTTCTGATTGTTCTGTGCCTCAGTACAGGGCACTTTTTTTGGTTCTTGTGTCTCTATGTAGATATGATCCTTCCCCTACCTTTTATCTGGGGAGAGGGTTCAGAATAGAAAGGAATTGTTTTGATTTATATCAGTAATGACTCAAGGAGAATGCAAGGAAGAAGTTTTGGATTATGAAAGGCAATGGGCACCAGATGAACAGTGTGACCTTGATCTTGGGCAGGCAGGGCAAGTTTTAGGCTAGCACCTGGCACCTAGGTGGCTTCAATAAGACTCAGTTCCAATGTCAAGCAAAAAGGTTTTTCCATGAAGTTGATAGATGTCCATGTATAAAAGAGGCCTAGGGAATGCCCAGCATTGAGTAAAATACTCAGTAGGTAGTCAGACTTGAACTCACAATGTAAGAGAAGATACTTGAGGGAAACTGCAGTCATAAAAGCTGGCCATTATTTTAGGCAGATACTCCAGTGAACAGACCAATAAAGATCCTGCCTTCCTGGAGTTTACCTTGAAGTTGCCAGGAAATTAACAGGAAAGGAGGAAATTATAAGAAGCATGATAAATACGTCATTCATTTGGTATGTTAGCAGATAATAAGTGCACTAGGAAACAAAAGAGAAGGAAACACCTAACAGAGCACAGTAAGGAGTGCAGAGAACTGGGGAGCTGAGGCTGGGCAGCAGCAAACAGGCTCATTGAGAAACTGAGACTTGAAGAAGTTGGGGAGGTGAGGGAGTCAGCCGAGTGGATATCTAAGAGAAGAGCTTTCTGGGAGAGGAGAGTGGGAAGTAGGGAGAGAGGGGTCTTTGGGGATTGCACGAACCTCTGTGAGACTTAGGAGTCTGGTCTGGTGGACTAGGGGCTGCTGTAACTAATGGGAACTAGCCACAGAGTTGGAGTTGAAGGTGAGAATGGACTTGGGGGTCAGGATTTTGTGCTAAAAGGTAACTGCTTCAACTCAGGCCAGAGAGGTAGGATCCAGGACCTCATGAGACTCTGCCCTCCAGGCTCAGGACCCTGGGCACCTGGTGGGGCAGAATGATATGTGGGTCTTACCTCCATGCCCTCAGGGCTCAGAGGATGCTACAGAGCCCAGTCTCTAGATCTGGCCCTTCCTGCACACCTGCCTGGCTCTACAACCCTCCTCCGGGGGAGCGTAGGGGGAACAGGGGGCCTGGATTATCTCCTGGGCAGGGAAAATGAAAGCTCAGAGTGTCCAGGGGACATATAAGAAGACCATTGCACACAAAATGTGGCCCCCAAACCTCAAGAGTGTAGAGCTTGATTTGAAGACATCAGAGGTTGTTACAAGCTGTGCTCTCCAAAGTGGGGAGGTTCCAGAACTTCTGCAGGTATAACCTCTAGTTTGTGCCTCTCAGGGACCCTTGCTCCTCAAGTAGAGGCATTAGGGCTTCAGGGACAAGGCGTACTGCTGTCACAGTACTTAAGGAAACATAAACTCTTGATGAGATTCACACCTAGAACTCCAGCCTCCACTCAAGATTCTGAGCTGACAAATCCCCCAGATGTGAAGAAGGCAACACAGAGAGACTCACTCTTTAAGATGCCGAAGGTGCGTAACTGAAAGGTGCTGAGTGTTTTCCTGTGGGAGGTGGAAAGAATCATCCCATTGATTCAGATAAAGCCTCCTCCGTCATTGAAAAATATCAAAATTTGCATGAAAGACATTTGCTAAAGTAACAGCAATTGAAATATTCTTTGAAGAGCTCTGAATATAAGTACAGGAATACTCCCATGGAGACCTGCTGATCCCAGCTCCACACCTGATCACTGTCTTACTGGGGTCATTGTAAGGCTAGGGTGGGGGATTGCGGTGGGTCCACCACACTGCCTTGGGCTGCCTCACCTGTGTGGGGCTCGGGGAGAAGAGGTTGGTCTTGTCTGAGTCTGGCTCTGTTGTTCAATGACAAACACTCCAGGGGCCCCGATTTTGTCTCCAAAGAAGAAAGAATTAAGGAATCATGAGAGCATTCCAACAACAAATCAATAAATAGGACCCGAGCAGAAGGGATACACTACTCGTCTCCACATCTGGATGTCCTTGGGGAGTTTTGATGCCCTGTTTACCCTGAACCTGCATGTTCAAATTTAACTTCTCCCAGGCCCTGAATCACAATTGCCATTTTAGAGTCTACTGAGCCAATGGTGCCACGGCCACATCTGCAAACTTATACCCCATTGCTAGGAGAACTGAGCATGTTAAGCCATAAAAAGGTGTTGGAGTTTAAAGGCCCAGAGGTGGTGGGGACCGGAGCTAGACCCATTGCAGGCTGAAGACCCACTAAGCAGGCGGCAGGTAAGGAGAGCAAAGCTAAGCAAAGAGGGGCGGCACCTGTGGCTCAAAGGAGTTGGGTGCCGGCCCCATATGCTGGAGGTGGCAGGTTCAAACCCAGCCCTGCCCCTCGCCCAAAAAAAAGCCAAGCAAAGAGAAAATCCAGTGTGCAGAAAGGAGCTGGGGCAGGCACACCAAAGGAAGCAAGAAGCAGAGACAGTGAGGAAGAGAAAGACAGAGAGGGACCTGGGAACTGGTCTTCCAATTCCATGTCCGTGATGCCGCATCATATTCCATCCACTGCCCAGGACTTTCTGTAAAGCCAACCTGAGCTGTTTGGTTTCTTTATAAGTATATCGCCCTGATGAGAATCTTACCTAAATAATCACCTCATTTGCATCCTCCATCTTCTCCTTATTCTGCCCTCAGCAAACAACTAAAAGCTGCCGGGTCCCCACGTTCAGTGGCTGTCTCCATGACCCCTCTTCAGTCTGAGTCCATGGTCCATTCTTCTCCAACCCGAGTCCTGCAACCTACCCGCTACGCACCATGGATTCATCCAAAGTGCAGACGTCAAGCTGCATTAATTCATGTGGGCATCTGGCGGTCCCAGGAAGTGGAACTGAATGTTGACACCTTCATTTCCCTGCCGTGTAAGTCCCTGGGGGCAAACAGACCAGGACGCAGCTGTGCAGGCTGATAAGGGCTTCTCCACCTTGTCAGAATCCTCAGGCGCCAGCTCCAGATAAGGGCCAGAGACAGATGTCAAGTCTTTCCCTGCAGCCACAGGTACACGCAGGCATACCACATTGCCTGGCTGTGTCTGTGGCAGGGCAGAGGGCAGGTATTCTCACTGGGAGGAGGGATGCATCTTTGCCTGCTATACTCAAGAATAATCTTAGTCCCCCTTCTCAAAAGCAGGAAGCAGCATCCTGCCGTGATTAAAATCGTGGGCTCTGCCAGTTTTTTAGTGTGAGACCTTGAGTATGGGGCTGAGCTCCTTGGTACCTCCATTTCCTCATCTGTTAAATGGAGATAATGATGTCTCTAGCCCATAGGTTACACCTATAACACGTGTAAAGCCCTTAGGGCAGTGCCTGAACCTCCCTGTAAGCATGATGCCTGGGCACTGCAAGCACTCAATAAATGAAATGTCTTTATTATTCTTAAAACATTAAGGTACTTCCATGATTTCCTATATCTCTTAGAATGAAACTAGTCGTCTACACTACACCTGCCCCATCATCTCACTGACCTCACGTCCCTTGGCTCTTACACGAGGGCCACACTCACCTGCGTGTGCCTGGCACTGTCCCTGCCCCTGCATCTCCCCCCACGGGGCTATGGCTGTGCTGTTCCTCCATATCCTGTGCTCTTCCCACCCATAGTGTGCTCTTCCACCCTTTCTTGGTTTGGTTAACCCCTTTTCTTCCTTTAGTTCTGGGCTCTATTGTTATTCCTCAGGCAAACCTTCTCAGCCCAAGTTCACTAGGCCATGATCACTCTCACGAGCACCATTCCCCAGAGCAGTATTCACATCGTACCAACAGGCAGGTGCCCTCTGGAGAGGTATAAACCAGAAGCCCTGCAGGGAAGGAGTGACAGCTGGAGGCTGGACTACCCAAAAATCCAGGGTCTGTCATTGATTGATGCAGGAATCAGGGCATCAAAACCATTTGCCAATATTTGTGACTCAGGGTCTAAGCTCTGGTGACTCAGTCATATGCCTCACATTGCTGTGTCTACCATCTTTCTACTCTCATCTTGACACCTGCAGCCAAATCATCACTTACAGCGAACACACTAAGAACAAGAAGCCAGTATTCTACTTCAAATCATCCCCAACCTTTGAAGCAAATTTTCACAACCTATATTGAACATGCAATTTTACACTCACTTATTCGCTTCTTTGATTAACACTGGCCACACTGACTGGGCTCTAACAACGTGCAACCAACAAGAGTTATGCTGGCTGTGATCATTGAGTATCCTAAGCATCTAGGACAAAGAATAGACCCTCAATAAATATTTGTTGAATGAATGAATAAGCAGTGCCCAGGGGTGACTTCCAGACCCCAGTGGCCAGACCTAATGCCTGAAACCTCACCATTACATCAGATATTTTAGTCCACTCCCTGGCTTAAGGGGAGAGATGTTAGGTGTCTCAGCTACATTGGCTACTAATTCCAGAGTCAGTCCTTTCATCAAGGAAGACTGCCGATGATGTCCTAGTGGGCCCCTACCAAAGTAGGCTTTGGTGTTCCTACCCCAAAGAAGCAAGGTAGGGATCACCTTAGAAGGATCATGTAGGGGGGTAACCTAGAACTGAGTCTCCATATGAGGGGGTTTAGCATGTGGCCACATTTTTAGCAAGTCTTTCTTGCTCTGGGGATTTTCATATAGCTAGTCTATCTGGTATTTGGGGCAGGAGGCAAATAGTTAAGACATCCCTTACCAGGGGATTCTAAACACCCTTTGCTCTCTAAGAACCTAAGATGAAATGATTGAAGAGAGGGACCCACATTCAAAGATGAGGACAACCATCAGATTTTGGCTATGTCACCAAGGAAGGGGGACAGTTAAAGATATAAGAGTTGATCAGCACAAGAATTGACCAGGGAATGGGAGTTCTGGGCTGGAAGGTGACAAAGTTAAAAAGGAGGCAAGGTTTGCTCAATTCTGGAAAAGGGTCCTTAGTTCAAGTCAGAGAATGTCTGCTCTGGTTTGTGCCCCACCATTTGCCCCAATTCATGTCTTGAAACCTAATCCCCAAAGTGATGGTATGAAAGGTGGAGCCTGTGGCAGGCCGAGCCCTGTGAACAGGATTAGTGCTCCCACAGGAGAGACTGCAAAGAGATGCCTTTCCCCTCCCACCATGTGGGGACATCTTGGAAGTGCCCTGTGAGGAACAGGTGCTCACCTGACACTAAACCTGCCAGCACTTTGATCTTGGACTTCCCAGCCTCCAGAACCATGAGAAATAAATTTCTGGTCTTTATAAATTACCCAGCCTGTGGCATTTTGTCATAACAGCCTGCATGGGCTAGAACAAAATCTAAATCAAAGATAATAAGATATGGAGACTTCTGCCACATTCTGGGCAGAAGGAAATGACAAAACGATCTCAGGCAAATCACAGCACACAGAGGATATTCACATCTTTCATTAACGTCTATGTGCCCAGCATTGTACTACGCTCTCCAGAATATATTGTATTATTTAATTTGCAGAGTAGCACTGAGTTAAGTGTCACCCTCCCAATGTCATTGCTGAGGAGACAGCCTCAGAGAGTGACTTGACCAAGGTCATAGAGCTAGTGGTATGCTGTCAGGCTGGGTCCTGGCTTCTCTCCAAAGAGTGACAGGCTGGTAAGCTTCACCAAAGCAAGCATTTTGAGGACAGCCTTACATAAATATTCATTTCTAATCCTTATTTTCATGCAGGAGCTTTGGGTTTCTAAATATTTAGATTTTTATTCGTAAACTGACAGAATCCTGCCATTGACAGGAACTCTCGGAGGAGACAGAATCTACTTACTCCTTTTTGATTGTCATGTCCCCAAATGACCTGTCTGCTACGTCGTTGCTTTTAACAGCCTTGATGCTAACAGTGGCCAGTGGAAGCACCTTCAGACTTCTAATGAACCTGTTGATATCAATATTAATTTGCACTTGCAATAGGAGATGGACGTACGGACAGAGGGCTTCCATTTGCAACACATCGACCTCAGTTGATCTAGATGGCAGTTCTGTGGGGGGGAGAAGAATGGTGCTATACCATGTGCAGAGAGGAGGAAAAAAGCTATGGATTTGCCAAAACCAGGAAAATGAAAGATCAGATTTCACATGCAGGCTGTCTGATTCCAAGACCAGCTCTCACTGCTCTGCACTGCTCTACATGGTTTTCCTAGAGTGGCCAGGCATGGTGGCTCACACCTGTAATCCTAGCACTCTGGAAGGGTGACGTAGGTGGATAGCTTGAGCTCAGGAGTTCGAGATCTGAACAGGTCGAGGCTGAACAGGAGAGAGGTCCCATCTCTAAAACTAGCTGGGTGTGGTGGTGCCACCTATAGTCCCAGCTTCTCAGGAAGCTAAGGCAAGAGAATTGTTTGAGCCTGAGGGTTTGAGGTTGCTGTGAGCTATGATGTCAGGGCACTCTACCCAGGGCAACAAAACAAGACTCTGTCACAAAACAAAACAAAACAAAAAAGTTTTGCTAGAGTGAGAGCAAATGGGGAGTTCCATGCATGGGTAATGGGGTTGTAAGTCTCTTTTAGAGGGCTGATCTCAGGGCTGGAATACTCCTTCCAGAAGTTAGTAACATCAGAGTCTGACGGAGAGAGTAGTAACTGAGCAAAACAAAAACAAAGCTAGATAGCAGCATATCAATTTTAAAATAATAATATACCATTACAAAGAAGAATCTGTTCCAGAAATTTAAGGATTTGTAAATAACCTTACCCATAGCTCAAAGTTCTACCTAAAAGGCTCTAAAACAGCAGTTCTCAACCTATGGGTTGTGACCCACAGGAACTGTATTAAAGGGCCATGGCATTGGGAATGTTGAGAGCCACTGCTCTAAAATATATTTGAAAAATTCAACATCAGAGATTCCTTGCAACAGGGCATGGTGAGACTGGGGAGAGAAGACTCCTAGCTTCAAAAGACAAATTAAAACTCCAAGTTAAGGGTTGGAAGACAATTTTTCAGGCAAACAGAATTCAGAAGAAAAGAAGGGTTGCAATCTTATTTTCAAATACATGTGGATTTAAAGTAACTAAAGTAAAAAAAGACAAAGATGGTTATATTGGTCAAGGGAAAAATACAACAAGAAGACATTTCAATTCTAAATATTTATGCACCCAACTTAAATGCTCCCAGATTCTTGAAACAGACCTTACTCAGTCTAAGCAATATGATATTCTATAATAACAGGGGACTTTAACACTCTTTTTACAGAGCTGGACAGATCCTGTAAACAGAAATTAAACAAAGATATAAGGAACTTAAATGATACCCTAGAACAACTGTGCTTGATAGATGCATATAGAATACTCCATCCCAAAGATAAAGAATACACATTCTTCTCATCGCCCCATGGAACATTCTCCAAAATTGATCATATCCTAGGACACAAGACAAACCTCAACAGAATCAAAAGAATTGAAATTTTACCTTGCATCTTCTCAGACCATAAGGCACTAAAGGTGCAACTCAACTCCGACAAAAATGCTTAATTCCACACGAAGGTATGGAAATTAAACAACCTTCTGTTGAGTGACAGGACAGTTGTGTGCAAGAAGAAATAAAAGAGTAAATAATTAACTTCCTTGTGCACAATAACAGTGAAGATATAAGTTACCAAAACCTGTGGGATACTGCAAAAGCAATTTTTTAAAATATATACCTCATCTTGTTTACTTAATTATTGTGTTAAGACATTCATACTCTATACTAACAGATCCGACAAGTATCCTTGCATTATGCACCATAGGTGTGATCCCACCCTCCCTCAATCTGACCTCCCCATCCCCTCTCCTCCCTCCTTCATCTTGGGCCATAGTTCTGATCTATTCTTCATATGAAAGTGTGAGTGATTGTAAATTGATTTCATAATAGTACTGAGTACACTGGATATTTTTCTTCCATTCTTGAGATACTTTACTAAGTAGGATATGTTCCAGCTCCATCCATGTAAATGTAAAAGAGGTAAAGTTGCCATCTTTTTTAAAGGCTGCATAATATTCCATGGTATACCTATACCACAATTTTTTAATCCATTCATGGGTTAGTGGGCACTTGGGCTAAGTCCATGACTTGACTGTTATAAATGAGCTGCAATGAATAATATGGTGGAAATATCTTTGTTATAAAGTGATTTTTGGTCTTTTGGATATACAGACACATGAAAAAAATGGTCATCCTCTTTAACCATCAGAGAAATGAAAATCAAAACCACTTTGAGATATCATCTAACTCCAGTAAGAGTGGCTCACATAATAAAATCCCAAAACTACAGATGTTGGGTGTGGATGTGGAGAAAAGGGAACACTTCTGCACTGCTGGTGGGAGTACAAGCTAATAAGTTCCTTTTGGAAAGAAGTATGGAGAACACTAAGGGATCTAAAAGTAGACATGCAAAGGCAATTCTGAGAGGAAAATTTATTGCTTTAGATGCCTAGATTCAAGAAATGGAAAGAGAGAGCATCAAAAAAATGCACAAGCCATCTTATGGAATTGTAAAAAAGAAGAACAATCTAAGCCTAAATGCATCAGAAGAAAAGAAATATCCAAATTAAATCAGAGATCAATGAAATTGAAAACAAAAGAATCATCCAGAAAATTAATAAAACAAGGAGTTGGTTTCTTGAAAAAATAAATAAAATTGATAAACCTTTGGCTAGACTAACTACAAATAGAAAAGGAAAATCTCTAGTAACCTCAATCAGAAATGATAAAGGGGAAATAACAACTGATGCCACAGAGATACAAGAGATGGTCTCTGAATACTACCAGAAACTCTATGCCCAGAAATTTGACAATGTGAAGGAAATGGATCAATATTTGGAATCACACCCTCTCCCTAGACTTAGCCAGGAAGAAAGAGAGCTCCTGAACAGACCAATTCAAGCACTGAGATCAAAGAAATAATAAAAAATCTTCCAACAAAAAAATGCCCGGGTCTGGATAGCTCCACACCAGAATTCTATCAAACCTGCAAAGAAGAGCTTAAAAACTGAGGAGGAAGGAATCTTCCCCAACATGTTCTGTAAAGCAATCCTCACCCTGATAACAAAACCAGGAAAAGACCCAACTAAAGAGGAGAATTTCAGACCAATTTCACGAATGAATATAGATGTAAAAATTTGCAACAAAATCCTAGCCAATAGATTACAGCTTATCATCAAAAAAGTCATACATCATGATCAAGTAGGTTTCATCCCAGGGATGCAAGACTGGTTTAACATACACTAGTCCATAAACATTATTCACCATATTAACAGAAGCAAACACAAAGACCATTTGATCCTCTTAATAGATGCAGAAAAAGCATTCAATAAAATCCAGCATCCTTTTCTAATTAGCACACTAAAGAGTATAGGCACAGGTGGAACATTTATTTCTTTCTTTTCTTTTTTTTTTTTTTTTTTTTGTAGAGACAGAGTCTCACTTTATTGCCCTTGGTAAAGTGCTGTGGCATCACAGCTCACAGCAACCTCCAGCTCTTTGGCTTAAGCAATTCTCTTGCCTCAGCCTCCTGAGCAGCTGGGACTACAGGCACCTGCCATAACGTCCATCTATTTTTTGTTGCAGTTTGGCTGGGGCTGGGTTTGAACCCGCCACTCTCGGTATATGGAGCTAGCACCCTACTCACTGAGCCACAGATGCTGCCTGGAACATTTCTTAAACTGAATGAAGCTATCTACAACAAACCCACAGCTACTATTTTTTTGAATGGAGTAAAACTGAAAGCTTTTCCTCTTGGAACTGGAACCAGACAAGGTTGTCCTCTGTTGCCATTACTATTCAACATACTGCTGGAAGTTCTAGCCAATACAATCAGGCAAGACAAGGAAATAAAGGGCATCCAAATGGGAGCAGAGGAGGTCAAACTCTCTGCTGACGATATGATCTTATACTTAGAGAACCCCAAAGACTCAACCACAAGACTCCTGGAAGTCATCAAAAAATATGGTAATGTCTCAGGATATAAAATCAATGTCCACAAGTCCTTTGTATATGCCAATAACAGCCAAGATGGGAGGCTATTTAAGGACACAACTTCCTTCACCATAGCTTCAAATAAAATGAAATACTTAGGAATATACCTCACAAAAGAGGTGAAGGACCTCTATAAAGAAAACAAATGGAAGAACATACCGTGCTCATGGCTGGGAAGAATCAACATTGTTAAAATGTCTATACTTCCCAAAGCAATCTACCAATTCAATGCCATCCCTATTAAAATACCAACATCGTACCTTGAAGACTTGGAAAAAATGATTCTGCATTTTGTATGGAACCAGAAAAAATGCTATATAGCTAAGGCAGTTCTTAGTAATAAAAACAAAGCTAGGGGCATCAGCATACCAGATTTTAGGCTGTACCACAAAGCCATAGTGGTCAAGACTGCATGGTACTGGCACAAAAATAGAGACATAGACATTTGGAATCGAATAGAAAACCAGGAAATGAAACTGGTATCTTACAACCATCTAATCTTTGATAAGCCAAACAAGAACATACACTGGGTGAAAGACTCCCATTCAATAAATGGTACTAGAACTGGATATCCACATGTAAAAGACTGAAACTAGATCCATACTTTTCTCCACTCACAAAAATTGGTTCAAGATGGATAAAGGACTTAAATTTAAGGCATAAAACAATAAAAATTCTCAAAGAAAACATAGGAAAAACACTGGAGGATATCAGCCTGGGGAAAGACTTCATTAAGAAGACTGCCCTGGCAACTGTGACAACAACAAAAATAAACAAATGGGACTTAATTAAACTGAAAAGCTTCTGTACAGCTAAGGAGACAACAACCAAAGCAAATAGACAACCCACACAATGGGAAAGGATATTTGCATATTTTGAATCAGACAAAAGCTTGATAACTAGGATCTATAGAGAACTTAAATTAATCCACATGAAAAAAGCCAACAATCCCATATATCAATGGGAAAGAGACATGAATAGAACCTTCTCTAAAGAAGACAGACAAATGGCTAACAAATATATGAAAAAATACTCATTGCCCCTAATTATTAGAGAAATGCAAATCAAAACCACCCTGAGATACCACCTAACCCCAGCAAGAATGGTCCACATCACAAAATCTCAAAACTGCAGATGCTAGCATGGATGTGGAGAGAAGGGAATACTTTTACACTGCTTCTGGGATTGCAAACTAAACAACCTTTTTGGAAGGAAGTATGGAGAGTCCTCAAAGAACTCAAACTAGACTTCCCATTTGATCCTGCAATCCCATTACTGGGCATCTACCCAGAAGGAAAAAAGTCCTTTTATCATAAGGACTTGCACTAGACTGTTTATCACAGCTCAATTTACAATCACCAAAATGTGGAAACAGCCTAAATGCCCACCAACCCAGGAATGGATTAACAAACTGTGGTATATGTATACCACAGAAAACTATTCAGCCATTAAAAAAATGGAGACTTTACAGCCTTTGTATTAACCTGGATGGAAGTGGAACACATTATTCCTAGTAAAGCATCACAAGAATGGAGATGCAGAAATACTATGTATTCAATTTTGATATAAGGACAATTAATGACAATTAATGACATGGTAGCAGTGGGGGAAGAGGAGAGCAGAGAAAGAAAGAAGGAGGGAGGGGTGGGGGAAAGGAAGAGCAGAGAGAGGGAAGGGGTGGGGTCTCGGTGTGTGACACACCTTTTGGGGGCAAGACACAATTGTAAGAGGGACTTTGGCTAAGAAATGCAATCAGTGTAACCTGGTTTCTTGTACCCTCAATGAATCCCTAACAATTAAAAAAAAATTCAACATTATCTTCTGGAGAAAAAGCAATGTATTTATAACTGGGGTGGGAAAGAGTGTTCTAAATAAGAGGGAAAAATCACGTAGTATATCCAACAGTCATTCCCTGAGTACCCACCACAAGCCAGGGGATAAGTGAAGGGGCAAGGCAAAGTCCCAAGTGGTACTAGGTTCCAGTGTGTCCTCTCCTAAATTCATGCTGAAAGTTAATCCCCATTTGATGTCTTTATGAGGTGGGGACTTCGGGGAAGTGATTAAGTCATGATGGTTCTGCCCTCATGAATGGATTGATCCCTTATAAAAGGCTGGAGGGAACGAGCGAAGGCCCTTTTATGCCCTTCTACCTTTCTCTATGTGAGGACTTGGTATTCAGGTACCATCCTGGAAGAATGGAGAACACACTGGCCAGACACCAAACCTACCAGCACCTTGATCGTGGACTTCCCAGTCTCCTGGAACTGTGAGAATTATATTTCTGTTCTTTATAAATCACCCAGTCTGTGGTATTTTCTAATAGTGGCACAAAGATAGGCCATAACTAGACAGACAGATAGATAGATAGATGGATAGATAGATTGTATTTATCTATCTATCTAGATAGATTTGTATTTATTTGAATTAAAAAGGAAGTGGCTAGTAGGTGCTATGAAGGAAATCAGGGTGAAGGTTCATGGAGTGGATTAACAGTCAATTTCATTTTCAGTGATGAAAGAGTCAGCACAGTCCCCTTCAAGGCAGAAACAAAGAAGGAGGTGCCTGCTCGGATAACTATTCAATATTGCTATTAAAATGCAAGCAATCAAATTAAACAAACAAACAACAACAACGACAAATGAAGCAGCATGGGAGGGTGTAAAGACGGCAACATTTCTTTGGGAAGAAATGTGGAAGTTACACAATTAAAATAACCCCAGACCCTGAAGGCTGCATTTTGCCAACAGCAAACTATCACAGTGCATGGGGGAAAATTGCCTCTCCAATTACATGAGAAAACTGTGATGAAAGAGGCTAAAAAAATACAAGATTTCAAGATTTCTGGATAAAAGATGGAAATTTTTTTCACCCTGTAGGGGGCAAATAGCAATCCCAATTCCAGCAGCGGAAGGAGAGACATTTTAAAGTTGATTCAGTGCAAAACTGTTTCAGAAACGTCATCAGGAAAGAATCTCCTCACTCTGACTTAAGAGCCTCATATTAAGAACCTTATATTAAGGAATATAGTGTCCCCAAGAGAACTTCTCTGAGAAATGTGCCCTCTCTGGGCTACAGCTGGTTGCACCTCATGGCAGTGATCAGTGACTCCAATTTGCAGATCTGTCTTTTGCTTCATTCCTGCTCACCAGACAGTCCAGTTGTTTATCTGCAACAGACCTACCAGGATGCTCCTGAACTCCCCAACACACACGCACCCCCCCCCCAAGTGAAGTTGTTTATAACCCAACAGATATTATTCCTCAAGTCTGTGCACAAAGGCTACCCATCTAGATTCGCCTCCGATACCAGCTGGCTGGATCCATGTAGCTGCCTTAGACCCTTACCTCTTACAATATGTCTACCTTGCTCCTCGCAGAAAGAAAGTCACCACACTCACTCCTTGTTCCAACTCTTGGTGCTGAGCCACTTGCCTTGACCCAGCTGGGAACAGAATCATCTGCTCTGTCAATATCATAGGAGGCTCTAAGGATTAAATGTCTCAGGGATGTGTGTTTTCTAAACTAGTGTTTTACAACCTTTCACCTGCGACCAAATTCAACTTTGATTCAGTAGACATGAGTTGGGGCCTGAGATTCCATATTTCGAACACATTCTCAGGTCTGTTTCTGATGCCATTCATCAATGGATGAAGTGAGGTTCTAAACAGAGATAGACTCTCAGCCTCAGGCTATTTGCATAAATTAGAAAGTACCACCAACTTGAAACAAACAACTTAGACCTAAAACTTGGTGCTGCCACATGCCAGCCTGGTCACTGCATAGGGGACACTTCCTAGCTCTGAGCCTCAGCTCCCAATCTGTAAATAATGCCTATGGAAGAAAGACCTGGCAGAGTCTAGGACTATGGCAATAAATATTGGTAGCTTTGGAGGGGAAGGAGGAAGGGTGGAGGGAGAGAAAGAAGAAGCCAGCATGAAGCAGCAGCAGCAGTGATGCTGTTCACAAAAATGACATTGCAGGTGCACCCAGCAGTGAGAGTATTCTAAACCCTGCCACAGCACCAATAGAGCACCATCAGTAAACACGGCATCATTATAACTAACAGTACAAAAGTAGCATTAGGGGTCCTAGCAACAGCAGGACTGTTTATCTCAGCCACAGAGGTGGTGGCAGAATAGAAGCCGTAACAAATGTAGTGCCTCTCACTGATTAAGACTCTGGAGCTAAACCGCCTGAATTTAAATAGCACATCTATTACTTACTAGCTGTGTGACCTTGGAGAGGCTGCTTAACATTTCTGTGCCTTGGTTTCTTCATCTGTACACATATAGTGGTACCTATCTGGCACAGTGGTTAGATTAAATGTGGAAAGGACAGGTGGCAGGGGAGAGGCCAGGCTTCCTGGAGTATGAATTATTCCATACCCAAAGAAAACCACTAGCATAGACTTGCTTTTATTAGATCTACAGCAGCCCTGCTGTGCTGTGATAGTAGGAATTATATATAGGAGAATCCCTAGCAGCCTGCCCTGTAGGGTCTCAGGGCTGTAGGACCTCCGCAGGGCATGTAAGATGTAAAAGGTTCAGCCAGGCAACATGCTGTTTGCTGTGGCTGGGAAGAGAAAAAGGGAAGAAAAGTCATTATACTTGTACACAAGAGGGGGGAAATCTCTGAAGTATTAGCTAATGTCTTTATTTGCAGATGACATCATCTTATACTTAAGAAAATATAAAGACTCCATCAAAAAACTCTTAGAACTTATAAACAAATTCAGTAGAATTATAGGCTACAAAGTCAACAGACAAAAATCAGTAGTGTTTCAATGGGCTAACAGAGATCAATCTGAAAAAGAAATCAAGAAGGCAATCCCACTTAGGATAGCTACAAAAAAATAAAATACTTAGGAATAAGTTGAGCCAAAGAAGTGAAACGTCTCTATAAGGAAAACTATAAAACGTGGATAAAAGAAACTAGCGAGGATACCAGACAATGGAAAGGTATCCCATGCTCATGGATTAGAAGATTTAATATGGTTACAATGTCTATCCTATCCAAAGAAACCTACATATTTGATGCAATTTCTTATCAAAATACCAGTAACATGCTTCACAGAGGTTGAAAGACTACCTGAAAATTCCTATGGAATCACCAAAGACCATGACTAGCTAAAGCAATCCCGACCATTAGCTTTTCTGGTGTTTCTCTTTTCTCTGTTCCTCTATTTATAAAAAGAGAATCCAGGCTGTATTTACTGATGGCCTCAAGGGCATGGTATGGCAGGATAGATAGAAATCATCTTATTTTATATAATAAAGATTTTTCCTCTGGGCCATTGGAGGAAGCCATGAGCTTCTCTCCCACTGCTCTGCTCATGACAGGAAGACTGGGGAAAAGGAAATGCTCTTGTTCAGATTTTCCTGGCGTGAGCTGAGCACGGTGGAAATCCTTCAGCAGAACCAACAATGGATGGAGTGAAGTGTGCACTGCAGAGCTTCAGATACCCAGGCAGCAGGGGGTGGAGGAAGGAAGGGAAGACTCCTGAGGGGAGGGACTGTGGTGGGCGTGGTCATCATTGCCCTCTTGGCGCCTAGGACAGTGGGGGGCACACAGTAGGTACCAGATAAAAATCTATTAATAAATTAGGAATATTGAATTCTTTTCTCTGCCCAGATGCCGCTTTACTGTCTGACTCTGAGCAGATGACGCCTCTCTCCTCGGACTCAATTCTTTCATCTATAGAAGTAAAAATTTGGGTTGTAAGTTATCAAAGATCTTTTCAAGCTCTAGTTTTTCCTCTGCTGACGTCTGATTTTCCTCTTTCTTTGCAATCTGATATTTTCTCTTTCTGTTAATTGTTTACTTATTTACTGTCTCCCATTAGACTGGGTACTCAACACAGAGATCCAACTTTCCATCTTGTTCAACCTTGTATTCCTAACACTTGGCACAAAACCTGGCGTATATGTGCAACTCACTGAATATCTGTGGAATGAACAAAGGAATGAGCAAACTCTGTTTTCTTCTTAAGACATGGGATCTAGGTTCAGACTACCTATGTGAAAACTTCAGTCTTACCATTTACCAGCTCTTGGACCTACTGCTAATTGCTTAACTTCCTAAGGGCTCAGTTTCTTCTTCTGTTGAAAGTCAATACTAATGATAGTCACTTCATAAGAATGAAAAAAAGGTTAAATCAGACAATGCATTCAAAGCTCTTAAAATAGTTCTGATACCTAATAAGCAATCAATATTTATCAGCTTCATTTACAGGAAAAAGAAATCCCCTGTGAATTCTATATATAATGTGTTAGATGTGACACTGAGTTAACTTGCTGTGGCAAGTCTTTAAGCTGACCGTTCCCCACTTGGTACCTCTACTGTGTTCCCCACAGCTCCACCTTTGCACTTGGAATCCCAAATTTTATTGTTAACAAATAAAATTGTTTTTGTTTTTGCCTTTAGATGCCCATGTCCACCCCCAGCCTCAGGCCCTTCCATCCCACCCCTAGTCTTTCTCTAGTGATAGGCCTCTGAGCTGTGCCAAGAATGGTTCCTCAGTCTATGATACACTCCCGATTTTCTCCAACTGGCTAACTTCTGGTCATTGTTCAAGTCTCGGTTTAGGCCTGTATATTGTAGGAATATTTCCCTGAATCCTTTGGCTTATGAAATCCATGACAAAGTTCTATTTATTTCCCCGTAGCAATAGAAAAATCCCAACTATTCAATCACGACAGAAGATGAAAAACAAACCAGAGTGAGTATTGGTATAACTCAATTAACTACGCCACCCCAATCACCATCTTGTGGGGAGACCTAAAACCACCAGACCCAAACCTGGGGCATACCTCCGACCCTCTCACTCTCATAATTCCTGAGCTGCATGAGCTTGTGAGGGGTGGTGGGAGTGGTTTCTGGTTCCACCTCTTCTCCATGTTACTGCAAAGGAATTAATATGCCAGGTACCTGGCTAGGTGTTTGGGAAAATGAAACAGACTGACCATGGCTTGATGACCCCAAAATTGTAGTTTGAGGGTATTTTGAACTCCCTTCCTCTATGACAGCGGTTCTCAACCTGTGGGTCGTGACCCTTTTGTAACAATGAAAATACATCCTGCATATCGGATATTTACATTGTGATTCATAACACTAGCAAAATTACAGTTAGGAAGTAGCAACAAAAATAATTTTATGGTTGGGGGTCACCACAACATGAGGAACTGTATTAAAGGGTCATGACATTAGGAGGCGTTAGGAAGATTGAGAACCAGTGCTCTAGGAGATGAATGGAAAAGCTGAAGTCTCCTTGAATCAGTATGTAGAATTCAACAAAGAATTAAGGTGCCCGTGCATTGCTCCAAAGCCTGTGTGAGGTCAGCAGGATAATCAATTTCGCAATTCTGAGTAGCTGATTGGAACCGATTACGAAGTTAGCCATGGCATTCTGTCTGGGCATTTATAAGGCCTGTTGCAGAGGGATGTAAAGGGTCTGAAGCATGGCCAGCCACAGCAAACCACCTAAAGAAAGGACTTTTTCCACTTGCTGAGGTTTAATCTCCTGCTTCCATGAGTTCCAGTATCAATCCCACCCAAGATCTGTAGGGTGAATGTGTGGGGCTGGTGGTCCACTAAGAACTTAAGCCCAAGGTAAGTATGTAGGTTTTAGGGACGGAGTGCTACTGTAGGCTGATTAAGAAAAAACTCACTTGAACTTCAGTGTTGCTCTCTGTTGGGATCTGCCTCCATTTCCCTTTCCTACTCTCCAGTTCCTTGTGGAGTCTGGATCTTGCTCTAAATGACTTTGCTACCTCCCTCACGTGGCACAGCACTGTCCCTGTAACATGTTGCATCTCACCCTTGGTAGTGAGATGCAACAGGTACTGACTGGTAGCTCTGTAGAGGTCAGAGCTCATACTCTGGTAGCTCTGTAGAGATCAGGGCTCCCAAACCACTGTACTGCCCTGGGCACTGAACCTGGGTCTTCCCTTAGCCTCAAACCCACCTGGGTTGGCTGGTCTTAGATGGTTCTCCTTCTCATCAGTCTCTGGGTCAAGGATTTGTGGAACTCAAGAGAGGTACCTGAGAATCTGGGACAGAGTGTGGGTTTTCCACTTGGACATTGAGCCCCCAAAGGAAAGGAAATGGTACCTACAAATAAAGCTACAAAAATGCCCCCAGGAGAAGGCCAGGAAAGAGAAAAGAGAATGAGCCCACTTAGTTTTAGGGCTCTGGGGTAGCCTGTCATTTTGTTTTCTCCAGTTTGTTCTTGTTCTCCTACTAAACTCTGAGCTCCTGACAGCAGGATATTTCTAATTCATTCTGATATTATCATAGATTATCCCTGTAGTTGACTCACAGTGGGGGGGCCTTTTAGATTCACTGTAGGATGATACTTCCATGACCCCTTTGATGTTAGGCATGGTCAGATGACTTGTGTTGGCAACGAAATCTGAGCAGAAGTGACCTGTAACATCCAGGTAGATGCTTTCAGAGCTAAAGCCCAATTTGTCACTTTCTCTTTTCCCTTGGACAAGATGTTCAGTACGATGGCAGCTCATGGTGCCATCATGCACTGTGAGTGACTCTGCTCTCTGATGACCCACGATGGACATGTCACAAAGGTGAGAGATTAAATTTTGAGGTTTTAACATACAGTATGGGTAAAAGATAAACTTTCGATGTTTAAACTTTTGCAATTTGGGGGTCACTGCAGTATCACATGGCTTGATGGGTATAGTGCTCAATAAATGTTTCAGGAAAAGCAAAAGGAAGGGAGAAAGTGGAGGAAGCGAAGGAGGAAGAGAAAATGGAGAATGGAGAAAGGGAATAAAGAGAAAGAGAGAAGAAGGGAGAAAGAAGCAAATGCCCAGATAGTCTTCAATGTTCACTGGGACTCAGTTTCCAATTTAGACATCTGGGAAATCATATTAATCTTTGCTGTGCTCCCTCCCACCACCAACACTCTGAGAACCTGGGAGCATTCAGACACAAAATCCATGCCTCTTTTTTGTAGAGAAGGAAATTCTATTTTCTCAAATGTAATGGGTAACATAGCAATATATAGAGAGAAAGGTGGCAGAGAAATGAGGCAGGAAACAAAGCAATTGTGACTTTTTTAGTAATATATCCAAGCCATAAAGATTTCATTAGATTCCCTAATACAGTGCTAATGAAAAATAAGACCCTTTCCTATTTTACCTACTTTCTGAACACTAGAATCAACTTGGCTATCCAAGCTTTGCACCCCATTTACATTAATTAGAAAGTTCCATATTAAGGAAAGCTTTTAATGGGCTGTTATTGCAGATGATTTTACTGGTGAGCTGCATTGTTCTATTTAATAGCACATAAAATGGCATCTATAGAGGAGACTTTGATAAAATTGAAGTTTTGATGGACTCTGGGGCCCAGTTGGCCTTTGCTGAGAGGTGAAATTCAGGGAGAATTTTTTAAAGAGCGAAATGGCTCTTCTGCTTTTTCCCTTGAACTAAAGGCAGTGCTAAAGCATGCATGGGTTTTTGACCCCAGGGGAAGTCCACACTGCCTCCTGCCTGGGCTGGCTGTCGGCAGGCTGCTTCCAGATCCCTGCACATCTCTCAGCAATACAGCAGAACCTCCGCAGTTGACCACCTCCCTACACTGACCACCTCCTCAAGTTGGCCTAATGTTCATAGGCCAGACATACACCACATGTACATATCAGTACAGTAGTCTTAAATCCTTATGTTGACCACCTCCACCTCCACATGTTGACCTGTATGTACAGTCCCTTGAGGGATCAACTTACAGAGGTGCTGCTGTATTTCTCTTGGGTCTTAGTGGAACTAGGATGGGTTTCCTAAGTACTTGGCCAAATGGAGAGTGTTACGGAAGTGGGTGCAAGGTCTGTGTAGCCAAAGAGGGGGCAAAGCAGAATGAAGAAGGGTTACACAGATGGCAGCTGATGAGGACAGAGAGCAAGGTAGGCGTGGGCACAACTGGGGTATGGTCATGGGTACAAGAGCAGCCTGAGGGAGCTGTCATGGCACCTAGATAAAATCCTACTGGACAGTAAAGTACTACTCCAGTTGTCTTTGTGTGAATGGTTCCACCCATAGGTATGTACTCATAATTGCTCCTGCAGGTTTTCCTTGGTCTGGGCTTCCAGCTGCATCATTATGGATGGGGTCTCCAACTATCCCTTTAGCATGAGAATAAACTGATTCAGAAGACAATGCAGAGGGGAACTTAGGAGTTTGAGCACTGGAATCATGTCCTAGTTTAAATCCCAGCTCTCCTGATAAATAATAGGTGTACATTCTTGGCCAAGTCAGTTAATCTCCCTAAGCCTCAATTTTCTCAACTTGAAAATGAATCTGCCTTATAGAGTTGCTGGAAAGATATCCTGGCACCTAAAGTGTGCGCAATATATGTGAGTGATTATAAATATAATTCGGGTGGTTTAAAATACTAACATTTAGGGCAGAGCATAAGACTTCTGAAACTGAAGTGGTCCTGAAGGCCAAAAGGAAGTGATGGGTTTATGGAATAAGAGTCCTCAGATCTAAGTGACCTTTGAACAACAGTACTTTCAGTAGAGATTTTGGGGGTTGGACATTCTAGATTTTTTGATGCCTGGACTGGATACTGGAATCTGTGGCTCATGTGACTGTGCGCACCATGGGCTCATGTGTTTTTATTCCTGCCAGGTTGGTGGAAGAACACTGCTGAGCAGAGATAGACAAAAACCAACTATTGTGTCTGAACCACACTGAAGCACAGCCTTCCCAAGAGGGCTTCTGGTTTATAAGGGAGGATAAGGGGATAGTCAAGCAGTTGGCTCCAGAGAGTACAAAGAGAACCCTTCTTAGACCATTGACCCTGTAGCATTTGGTATATGGTAAGAACTTACTATGTTAGCTACTCTTACAGTTATAGTAGGAAAATATAGGAATAAATACAGGAATATTATATTTTGTCCCCTAAGACAAATATGACAATGTTGTGTTTAGGATAAAGGTGTGTCATACTGTCAGAATCCTCTGAGTACATTGGGTTTGGTTCTAGATGAGGCACTGGCAACCCAAAATAGATCTCCATTGGGGAGAGGCAGTGGTGAGGGACCTGGCCATCAGGTCACACCAAGAGTCATTGGTAGAATTCTCCAAAAAGAGAAAATTTTGTTGCTATGTGAAGTTGGTTGCCTTCTCATAATGAAATGATGGTCAACTTGATGAGGGATTGCATATGTTTATTCTTTCTAAGGATTAGTGGGTAGAAGGGGTAGGAAGGTAGATATGCAATAAAGATAGAAGATTTACCAACATGAGCTTGACACGAGGCACATGGTCAAAATCAAGTAGCTGCCTTGCAAAGTTGTGAGCTCCCATCCCTGTGGGGCTAAATGTGGATTCACTGTATGGAACATGGACTGGTGCAGGGTCAGTGCAACTGCTGAGAACACAAATATTAATAAGATGTGACGCTTGCTTTCTAATAATTCACTCTCCCATGGAGAAGTCAGAGCCATAAACAAATACCCATGTCACTAAAGTGTCACACAGAGCAGAGTAAAATGGGAACAAGATGTGTGAAAGCAAAAAGGTGATGGAGGGGGCAGGGAGGTAAGTGGGAGGCCAGAAGATGCTTTGGCAGTGGCTGGTCCTTGAAGATGAGTCAATAGTCTTCTGATGGGTTGAAAAAGGTGTGAAGACATTTCTTTTTTGTCCCCTTGTTTCTTTTTTTTTTCCTTTCTCTCTTTCTTTCTTTTCTTTTCTTTTTTTTTTGAGATAGAGTCTTACTCCGTTGTCATGGGTAAAGTACCATGGCATCACAGCTTATAGCAACCTCAAACTCCTGGGCTCAAGTGATCCTCTTACCTCAGCCTCTTTAGTAGCTAGGACTACAGGCACCTGCCACAACACCCAGCTATTTTTTTTTTTTTTCTATTTATAGTAGAGGCAGGGTCTCATTCTTGCTCAAGCTGGTCTCAAACTCCTGAGCTCAAGCAATCCACCCACCTTGGCCTCCCAGAGTGCTAGGATTACAGGCATGAGCTACCATGCAGGGTCAGGAAGATATTTCTAAGGAAACATCTAAAATGGCATGATAAATATACCACATTTTCTTTATCCACTGTTTATCAATGAACATTTAGGTTTCTTCCTTGTCGTGGCTTTTGTGAATAATGTTGCAATGACTATGAGGATGCATGTATGTCTTTGAGATTCCAATTTGATTGTTTTGGATAAATACTAGAAGTGGGATTTTTTGATCATATGGTAGTTTTATTTTGAATTTTTTAAGAAACATCTACACTATTGTCCATAACTGCTGCCCCATTTTACATTCCCATACAAGGTACACAAAGGTTCCAATTTCTCCACATCTTTGCCAACCCTTGTTATCTTTGTTTTTTGATAATAGCCATCTTAAGGGGTGGGAGAGACCTCATTGCGGTTTCGATTTGCATTTCCTTGGTGATTAGTGATGCGAGCATCTTTCGATATACCTGTGGGGCCTTTTATGTCTGATTTGAAGAAATGTCTTTTCAAGCTCTTTGCCCATTTTAAAATCAGATTATTTGTTTTCCAGCCACGGAATTGCAGGAGTTTCTGACATACATTAGACATTACGCTTTATCAGATATATTGTTTGCAAATATTTTACCCCTTTATGTAGGTCATCTTGTCATTGTGCTGATTATTTCCTTCGCTGTGCAGAAGCTTGTTAGTTCGGTGTAATTACACATGTCTACTTTGCTTCTGTAGCTTGTGCTTTGAGGTCCTATCCAAAAATCACTGCCTAAGCCAATGTTTTTTTTTTTTTCCCCTTACAGCTTCAGGTATGAAAAATCTTTAATCCATATCATTCAACCTTTAGAAAAGAAGGAAATCCTGCCATATGAGACACCATAGATTAATGTGGAGGATGTTATGCCAAATGAAATACACATTACAGAAGGAAAGATGCTGCATAATTCTACTTACATGAAATATCTAAACTGGTCAAAGTCATAGACACAGCAGATAACATGGAGGTTGCCAGGGGCTGGGAGGGGAGGAAGTGGGCAGCTGCTATTTAATGGGTGTGACGTTTCAATTCCAAGTTCAGTAAGTTCTGGAGATCTGCTGTATAACTCTGTGCCTATAGTTACAGTTAAAATTATACTGTAGGGGCAGGATGCTACAGGACTGTAAAAATTTGGGACGAGGGTAGATCTCATGTTAAATGCTCTTATTGCAACATAAATAAAATAAACAGCCACTTTCCCCCTAAAACAAACAAAAACACATGAATCATCTTTAAGCCATGCATATACATGTACAAGGCTTTGAATAAAGTGGGAAGCTATTATGCTCTCTCTCTCTCTCTTTCAAAGTCACGATGACATAAAACAGCATTCAGGCCTTTATCAGAAGTTGGCATTGCTAGAGCACAGGTGGAAGAGATGGAGTGTAAAGGGATGAGGGCAGAGAAGAGAGCCTAAATCTCACTGTGGAGCCCGAATTTTAGGATCCTGGGAGACTAATAAAAGCTATTATGCAGGGATTTGACTTTATACCTAGCATGGTGAGATTTTGTCTTGGGCCATATTCACATAATTGGAAAAGTATCACGTGAATCTACAAATGCAATTATGGGGGCCTGACTAAAATGTAGAGGTCAAATTGAGGGAAGTGAAGATGCCCTGGACGTGGAGGTGAGGGACGATCTGAGGACAGACTGGCTCCCACATTTCTCCAGGGCCATCCCTTGTGGATGCTTGAGAGGAACTGAAGTGGTCAATTGAAAGGGAAGAGGGCCCTTTGTGGTCATCTTACAAATCTACACAACCCTCCTTCCAAGTAAGAATTACTGTCAATACATATGAAAATATCAAAGCTGTTTTACATGTCTAAGATTGCAGAACTGAGGCTAAATGTGATCCCAAATTTTCTGTATTCCACCCATGTTTTTCCCAATAGGTCCTGTAATTTCCTTTTTAATCAAGATTTCTGAATTCTCAGAACACAAGTGAATTCTTATCTGTTCAAAATTGAAAGAAGGCAAATCTTGGTGGAAATAATCTGACTTTATGCCCAGCCCCTGGTTGTACCTCTTTCTGTATTAAACATATTCATAAACATAGAGTATAAACAGTACCTATAAATATCTTCCCAATAAAAGTAAGGCTATGTATTTCTGAGCAATAATCCCTTGCTTAGGGGCACTGATATAAACCAGCAGACTGAAGGCCAAACAACTTTAACCAGCCTAGAGATTCAATAAGTGAAAATACATTTTGGAAGACAGCTTTGGGCCAGACCTGCTGGAGACACCTTATTCAGCATGAGCCAGGCTATAGAGTCTGAATTTCTGTTTAAAGTGGCACCAACACCTCATATAGGCAAAAGTCTCATCTGAACTTAAACTTAATAATTAAAATTAGGTAACCATGGTCTTTTTATTGCTGTTGTTTGTTTTATTATTTGGAAATAGCAGTCAACAAAATTCTCATTTCCTCCTCCTGAAATGCCCAACTTTGGCCCAAACTTCATGTCCCCCAAATGAACACTTTTTATTTAGAAACTTCCTATAAGACAGAGGTTCTTAACTGGGGGAGATGCTTCCCTCTAGGCAACGTTTGGAAATATCGGGAGAAATTTTTGCTTATCACAACTGGGCATGGGGAGGCATCTAGTAGGTAGGGTCCAGGGATGCTGTTAAGTTCCTACAAGACACAGGATGGTGGCGCGTGCCAGTATACTCAGTTACTAGGAGGATGGGATAGGAGGATCACTTGAGCTCAGGGATTTGAGATTGCAGTGAGCTAGGGTGACTCCACTGAATTCTAGCCCAGGTGACAGAAGAAGAGTCTGTCATAAAAGAAAGAAAGAAAAAAGTGGATGGGATCTTCCAGCTCCAATTAGCTATCACATGAGACTGTAGCCCCAGCAGACATCTGGGCTACCGCCTCAAGGGAGACCCTGGGCCAGAACTGTCAGCTGAGTAACTCTCAGATTCCTGGGCCCCACAAACTGTTTAACGTAATAAATGTTTGTTGTTTTACCTGGGTGGAGAAAATTGACCAAAAAGAGCAGAGGCTTTCTCAAGTACTGACCAGGAATTTTCCACGTAGGAGTAAGAAATTGGGTTGTGGAATCAGGCTTGAGTTTTTATAACTCATCCTGAACAAGTTACTTAGCTCTTTTTATTGCTTTTAAAAAAAAGAATGTTATATACTTTCAAGGGCTGAGATTAGACATAAATTGAATAATATTTAGTGGGTGAAGTTTGGAATAACTGAAGAGGTATTTGGAGAATTTTTTGAAGAAAAGAAGGGAGGGTGTTACTATGAATTCTTTAAAATAAGAATTAATAGGCAATTGTCCTTCTTAATTTTAAGTTCTTGGCTCTCTTACCCTTAACTACACCTCATAGAAGAGGAACAGGAGGATTTTGTGCTTTAGCAGGAACAAGAAAGGGACATGGCTTGACCTCTAAGATGCCTGGAAGGCGGGAGGAGGGTTATCTGAGTTGTGAGAACACAAACCTGATCCCTGGATATGACGATCTGAGTACCAAGGACAGCAGCCTTAGGAATCAGAGCCATAGCCAATATCTTGGCTGCCAAGCTTGGTGAGGTGAGAGTCTACAACATCACCAGCAAATATCCCGTGTGCCAGGCCTGGATGACTCCCAGCTGACATGCCCCCTGGAGAAACCAAAGACCAGAGGCCCTTCCTGGGCCTTTCTGAAGTGAGAGGAAAGAATGCAACAATGACTGAGCTCAGATGTGTCACCAGCCACACTGCTGGAAGCCGAGACATTTCCCTCAATTCAGTGATGTAGAAGAAATCAGATTCTATCTTGCCCCTGTGTGCCATCGAGCAAGTCAGATGCACTGGAAACAGATGTAAGTGCTCTGCCACACAATTAAATGTCACTGGATTTCTTTTTTGTCATGATGCTGAACATAAGCAAATTAATCACTGATGATATAGTCTAGATCCCCCCAGTATGAGAGCTTCTAATTGCTGGATGTCTTGTCAACCAAGGATTGCCCAGGGTTCCACTGGCTCCCACCCCACTTCCAGCCGTGATGGGCGATGGCCAGGGGAAGGGTGTGCTGCCCTTGCCACCGTGCCGAGTCTGCTCTGCCCACCTGCCCCTGCTTTCTCTGGCTTCCTCATAGGTCTCACATGGTTTCATCCCACTCTCAAAACTGGTGCCAGTTCTCTGCCCTCACGGTTAATTTGTTTCCAACAGACTCTACATTTTTCCTATGTCTTGCTTCCATTTGGGCTAATGTCAATGGAGACACTCTTACTTCGAGCACAGAGGAACCTTTCTTCCCCTGCCTTTTTTCAGACCTTGCCTGGAATGTCTTTGTTCCCCTCCCTCTGTTCTCACTGTGAGTCAACAAAGAGCCTGAAAGGTAAGAGGGCTATTACCATGTGTCAAGAAAGAGGGGGAAAGAAGTAAAATAACAGGTTTGGATAAGAAAATAGAGGCTGACATTTTCTTCTGGTGGAGGGTATTTACTAATCTTTGTTCTGGTACTTTCTCAAAAAAAAAATCTACTTCATTTTTCTTACCTTAACCTGCATTTTTACATTAAAAAGAAGGAAAAAAAATGCCAAACTGCCATTTTGCAGCAACCCATAGTTCACTTGGCTAGAGAGGAAGATAGGACTAGGTTTGGCTTCTAGAAAAATAGCAACATAATTATAAGTGCTTACTGAACTCCACATACCCAAAGATTCAGGGCTTCACAACATAAAGATAGGAAAAAGCCTGGGCTGTCCCTGAACATTCAGAGGGGGTACCATGCATACACAAGAAACTGGAAAGAACTTTCACAAGGTGGAATGCAGATGGCTGAGGAGGGGCCTGAGTGGTCCTAGGGGAGAAAATATTTCTTTCACCTACGCTAGGTTCACAGCAGAGGTACCTATAACAAAAGAGAGATTAACAAGAGAAAGGCAAACAAACTTATTTAATATAAATTGTATGCAACACGGAAGCCCTTAGAAATTACAAAGAGGGTTTTATCTGATGGGAATACACCCAGGGGAGGGGGATAACAAGACCTGCTCAGAATTTTCTCTGTGTCCCTCCGTCTTCAAAGATAAGGATGTGCCTTTCCTCCAGGCACAGGAAGGACGCTTCCAGAAGGAGGGTCTTGGGACCTGCTTCAGGGAAGAAGCTTGGGGTGAGGGGAAGGGACTGACCTTCCCGCTCCTGCTCTTTGTTCAGATGCCAAGGTGCCGTATTCAAGGGTAGCAGCTTCTGGTTCTGAATCTTCTCAAGGGCGAAGTTGGCATGGTCCGTTCTATTATACTACTTGTTTTGAATATACAGATGTGTCCAGTAGGAGACAACCTGAACATCACACAAGAGATGGGTGATGTGTCCTTCCATAGGAGAGAAAAACCAGGTGACCGGAGAAAAGTGCACTCAGATGAACCGGCCACAGAGGAAAATGCTTCCATGCACACACCTCAAACACCTGCCCAGCCCCTCAGATCCCTGTACCAACTTCCCTTCCTTCATTTCAGACAATCTTCCTTCCATCACTTCACCAGCTGCAACCTGATGCCCTCTGCCAACACAAACTCCAAACCTCTTTTAAGGCAAAAGACCATAATCATTGTGGTATTTGTGGTATTTCTCAGCTACGTCATGTGCATAAAACTGTGCTACCATTTTAACTGGGTTCTTATTTTTTTGACATTAATAAAGTTTTCGAACATTACGTTCCCAGCTCCATTTTTTCCTCATAAGCCCTGTGGTTTTTATTGTGCAATTTTGCATAGCATGGTGATTTTAAGGATGTTTATGTCTCATTATTCTAACTGAGTGACTGTATTCCCAAGTGCAAGGCAAGTACAGCGGGGCAGATATCGACAGTCTCGCTGGAAGAGTCAGGGAAGTTACAGCTGTGAACACAACCTGCAGGATGTGCGGTGGGGCAGGACTGCTCCCAGATGAATGAACAGGGGGTAGAAATGCACACACTCTATCTAAAGAGGCTGTAGGTACTTTAAAAAGAAAATTACACTACTTGAAGCCGGAGTGGGCAAAGAAAGAAATGGGCACAAGATAATATGCTTCTAAACCAGAATGATCAGGGGTACAAGTGAAACTCTCTAAGAGTAGAATCAGAACATTTAAAAACAATAACTGAGAAAATGACATGAAGGTGTGTTGATCAGTTTGATGGAAGTATTTCGGATTGCATGTGAAAACCCCACACTGTACCCCAGAAGTGCATTAATGTACATAGTTACCATTCAATAAAAAATAAAAAAATTAAAAAAAAAATAAACCAGAATGATGTGTATCTCCTTGGCAAGAGACAAATTTGTTCATGAATATCCATCTGTCTCCCCTTTCTTCTTCCCTTCTGGCAAAGACCGGTTTGTTTGGGCATGTGCCCTTCTCTATATGGACATGCACTCAGCAAAAGGGACCCTATGGCCA
>CAUYQV010141251.1:0-11491 GCA_963574575.1 Galagoides demidoff
ACTGGCTGGCGCCGCCTACGCCGCCAACATTCTGCTGTCCGGGCCGCTCACCCTGCGACTGTCGCCCACGCTCTGGTTCGCGCGTGAAGGAGGCGTCTTTGTGGCGCTCGCCGCGTCGGTGCTAAGCCTCCTCGCCATCGCGCTCGACCGTCGCCTCACCATGGCGCGCCAGACACCCGCTCCCGCCGTTAGTAGGGGGCGGGCGCTGGCGCTGGTGGCTGCCTCCTGGGGAGTGTTCCTGGTTCTCCGGCTGCTGCCGGCGCTCGGCTGGAATTGCCTGGGTCATCTGGAAACCTGCTCCACTGTCTTGCCGCTCTACGCCAAGGCCTACGTGCTCTTCTGCGTGCTCGCCTTCTTGGGTATTCTGGCTGCTATTTGCGCCCTCTATGCGGGTATCTACTGCCAGGTGCGCGCCAGTGCACGGCTCCTGCGGGCACAGCCGGGGACTAGCAAGAGTACCTCAACCAGTAACCGGCGCACGCCACGTTCGCTGGCACTGCTGCGCACGCTCAGCGTCTTACTCCTAGCCTTCGTGGCGTGTTGGGGCCCTTTCTTCCTGCTGCTGTTGCTGGACGTGGTGTGCCCCGCGCGCGCCTGTCCTGTGCTCCTGCAAGCCGACCCCTTCTTGGGCTTGACCATGGCCAACTCGCTCCTGAACCCCATCATCTACACACTCACCAACCGCGACATGCGTCATGCTCTCCTGTGCCTCTACTGTGACTGCTACCTCTGTGACCAAGGCTCTAGTGGCTCCCAGCGGACTGGGAGGTCGGTGGGGGCTTCTGGAGGCCTGAGCTGCTGGGTCTGAGGGGCAGGTCCCAGAGCTCATTGCCTCATCAGGAGGAGCTGGACACCAGTCCATGTGCACCCAAGACTGCCCATACCCTAGTACCCCAACCAGTCTCAGACTGATGCTTTCCCCCCCTCCCCCCCCTGCATTCTCTTCCCCAAGAGGTGTTTTGCAGACATTTTCCTTTTATGTCAAGCGATTTGTAGGAAATGCAGTCGAAGATGGTGGAGGCAGAAAAGATACAGAGGGAACATACTATATCTATGTGGTCAACCTTTCAATAGTGAACAAACACTCCTAAATCCTTGCTTTGGTAGAATTGACATTCTAGTGGGGAAGACAGACGATAATGGAGTGATAAAATAATGGAGCTCATTCTAGTGACAATGCAGAGATGTAGATAGAGGTCAGAGAAGGCCTCTCTGCAAAGGTGGCAACATGTGATGTGAGTGGCTACTTCCATGTCCTGGTGATACAGGGCAGGTGGCGCCCCAGCCAGCTCAGCCAAGCTGGGCTGGAGGACCCGTGGCCTCCGTCTTGGCGGTGTTGGTGCAGCAGCAGCCAGCAGAAGAACCAGCGCGCTGGAGCATAGGCAAGGGGGCAGGGGAGCCTCACTCCCCCACTGGAGGCTCCAGTAGCCAAAGAGACCAGACAACTGCTAGGGACACAAGGTACCTTGGTGTCTCCTTCCCCTTTACACTTATGACTAAATAAGGAACCCCCATTTCCTATGCCTAGGTCAATTTCATGTAAGTCTCCTAGGCTCAGTTCCCTGAATGGGCTGTGTCCATTCATTAGAACATTCATTCACCTTGCCCCAGTGGAAGGAGCTATGTCCATTCATTAGTACAGTCATTCACCTTGCCCCCACGGAAGAGACCGTGTCCATTCATTTCCTGGCCTCATATAGAAGGAACCCACGCACCTATATCTACCGCTAAACAGAGAGACACGGAGAGAGCTTTTCTGTCCTGACTTGGGTTTTCTCTCCCTGCCAGAAACTTTAGTGTTTTTGTATTCTTTTTCTGTAAATAAATTCTGTCTTGCCACTGATCTGTGGTCCGCAGATTTATTCTTCAAATCACCAAGACCAAGAACCTGAAAGTCCGGTATCACTGGGAACACCTAAAGGAAGAGCATTTCAGGATGGGGAAATGGCAAGTACAAAGGTCTGAGGCTTGGTGTGTCTGTCTGTTCTGTGAAAAGCAAGAATCCCCGTGTGGCTGCAGCTGCTATAGGAGTGGGGGATAGCAAAAGAAGGAAGCTGAAGAGGCAGATATTTCAGGGCCTGTGGGCTACGGGAGAGGTCTTTGGTTTAGCTCTGTGAGGTAGGAGGCATGGAAGCTCTAAGCAGAGGAACAACTTGCTTTAATTTAGGTGTTCACAGATGCCCTGGTGAGGACAAGGGTGGAAGCCAGAAGCAGGTAAAGGGGACCGCAACTGCAGCAATGATTACGATGCTGATGGCTCAGACTAAATGTGTGCTCTGAATAGATTCTAGAGGCAGAATTGCCTCTAGACAGAATTGCCAAGGAATTGGGTGTAACAGTGAGAGAAAGTTGTCAAGGAAAACAGCGATGGGAGGACACCTCCAAATTTGACTCTAGGAGACTCAGCCAAATTTTATCCAACAATAAAATTTGAGTGCCAAGTCAGAGCCTTCATAAAAATTGAAAATATAATAACAAACAATGATTAAAAAAACTTTACGCCTTCTGAAATGTCCTAGAAAATTAACTATAGGTGGTCATAAAAGTGTTGGCTTTGAGTGCATGCTGGGATGAGGAAAGAAATTATCAATGGTTGTTGGCAATGAAAATGCATTTCATAGCCTGAATGAGCTTAGTCAGAATTTTACCCAAATGAATAAAAGGGTCAACATAAATTTGAAGTGAATACCCTTGTCAATATTCCTTGTATTCAGAGGAATGTTGGAAGTAGGTAGAAGGGACTACATGATCTTTACCATTGTGAATTTAATTCTTCATAGAGAATGGTGTGCTATGATTGTTATCCAAAAAATAGAGTAGAATCTTTACTGTTTCTATTATCCATTCCCAGAATAATAAGTAAATGACTAATTCATAATTCACATTTTTTAACGTGTGATTAAAATAAGCAAGAACTGATATCCAAAGCAAACAAGTACAATATGAAAGTCCAAATAAATAAAATGTTCAGAACACAGTTTGTTGCTTTGTTTTAAACAACTTTTAGCTAAAATATGTAGAAGATATCATTATCATTATTATTTTGTCACCCTGGGTAGAATGCTGTAGCATCATAGCTGACAGCAACCTCCAACTCTTGGTCTTGAGCAGTCCTCTTGCCTCAGTCTCCGGAGTAACTGGTACTACAGGTGTGTGCCATTATGCTTGGCTGTATGGGATCTGGCTCTTCCTCACGCTGCTCTCTTACTCCTGAGCTCATGCAGTCCACCTGCCGTGGCCTCCCAAAGCACTAGGGTTACAGGCATGAGCCTCCATGCCCGGCCATAGAAGATATTACTAAATTAAATAATTAGGATTAGAAAGGGATGAAATTATACTAATGTTGAAGTAAGTATAGATATTTTCTGAAATTCACAAGATTAATATTAACCACACTATTGTATTTTTCTTTCAATATAAATTTTATTGATTACATCTTTATGATTTGATAAAATTGATTAATACATAGAACTCTATATTCTTTGAAACTTCTACTGGTTGAGAAGGAAAATGAATTGTTATTGACATGAAGAGAAGAATGATTAAATGGCAAGGTCACCTCAATTATTTCACTGATAATGTCTTTCTTTTACTACAAATTAGTGGGAGGGTCAAACAACTAGGTTATAGTGTTTGCATTTGTTAGGTAGAGTCCCTCTTGTAGTTGTGTCTGGCAACCAAGAAGTGTCCCATATATCCTTACATTGTGCCCATTAAACAGGAGCACACCAATCCACCTCCTTCCTCTCCCACCTCTTTTATCCATCCTCCCCCTAACTT
Source organism: Galagoides demidoff (assembly GCA_963574575.1). Classification (NCBI taxonomy): domain Eukaryota; kingdom Metazoa; phylum Chordata; class Mammalia; order Primates; family Galagidae; genus Galagoides; species Galagoides demidoff. Next base: position 3,781 of record CAUYQV010141251.1, read on the forward strand.
GAATTAGATTGAGTTTTCCTCTTACTTGGGTGTGTATTAGGTTGTCTACTGGCTTCATACTGGTATTAAGTACATTGGATATTTGCTTTACCATTCTTGTAATACTTTGCTAAGAAGAAAGTGTTCCAACTCCATCCAGGTTAATACAAAAGATGTAAAGTCTCTATGTTCTTTTATGGCTTAATAGTATACTATGGTATACATGTACCACAGTTTTTTAACCCATTCCTGAGATGATGGGCATATAGCTTGTTTCCACATTTTGGCAGTTGTAAATTGAGCTGTGATAAATAATCTAGTCTAATTGTCCTTATCATAATTTTTTTTTCTGCTTAGATGCCTAACAATGGTGCTACAGGAATTTCTTTCTTCAGTAGGTCTTTGGTCTCAGTAATTCAAAGAATGAATGATAGACCAAAGATCAGTGGTAAGATAGGATTTATTATACAGAAAAAGGACCAGAGCTTTTGGCAGGGAGAATACTCTAGTCAGAAAATCTCTGCATGGGTCCTTTGTCTAGGGGAATATATACTCTGGAGAGTTGCATTTGGCCAGGACGTTAGAGATGAAAAAACACTTTTTCAGAGTGAATGGGCATATTGATGAATGGATATAGTCTCTTCATGAAATTGCTCCGGCCTAATGGGGAAACCCTATTCAGTCATCAATGAAGGAACTCTGTGTCATGGTCATTTTCAGCATTAGAAGTTGTGTGTGCTGCCGAGGGCAGCTTCACACTGGTAGGTACTGTTCTCTGAAATATGGGGAAAGAAAAGGTGGCTCTGTCATTAGTAGGAGCTGTCTGTGGCCTCCCTCAACTTCCTCTGGACTTAGGCCATGGTGGATCCATTCCACAGCACTTGGCTCTCCAGCCCTGGCCTGCCACAGCACCCCTCAGGGCACAGATGCAGAAGGTGTGGCGGGTCCTCTGCAGGACCTCCTGGGAGGTCTGACACAGCCCAAGCTAGAACACCACCCCCTCTGTATCAATTGGATTGCAGGATTAAATGGAGATAATTAATCTCCTCCTCCAAATTTATAGTGTTCTTTGTTTCAGAAAACATACATTCAGGCAAAATGTTTTTTATTAAGTTAAGTGAGCATTAGTACAGTCATTTGCATTGCTTGTTTATCATCTCTGGTTAACCACTAAATTAATAAAATTTAAGTTATAGTAACTTTAATCTTAATCTAGAAAATAAGTTATTATTATTGGGCACTCTCTGTTTATCTATATTAATTGGCATTAGTCATAAAGAAATAAATCATTAAAGGAATTAATATTATTTTAATTTTGCTCCATCCACCAGAGATAGGCATAGACAGCAGAGAATTTTGCCGAAACCTAGGTATTCCCTGAAATAAAATTAATATAAAGATAGGTAATGGCAGTTGCCTAAGTTCTAATCTCTTAAAATAGTCTTAAAATCTATACCATGCAAAACATGCAAAAACTAAAAACACACAAATTTCTACCTTTAGTATGTTTAGGGGTCAGAGGTTAGACAGATAATAACCAGTTTCTAGTGGAATTAACCCTAAATCTCATCACAAACCTTTCACGGAGCTCTAGGGATTTCAGATAAACAGGCAACCTAGAAAAAGGAAGGCCACACTAACAGTAGAAATTTTAAAGGGATTCCCAGTGGATCCATATTCTAAGTAGAGAAAAAAGACTTAAAAGTTTTTTCTGAACTCTATGTGTCAGTCTTATAAACAACATTTCTGGGGAGAAAAGGGTAAAAAGCAAAGAAGCCTATTTGAAACCTGCTCATTAAAAGGCAAAACAAGGCCAGGAGAGGTGGCTCACGCTTGTAATCCCAGAATTTTGGGAGGCCGAGACAGGTGGATTGCCCAAATTCAGGGGTTTGAGACCAGCCTGAGCAAGATCAAGACTCCATCTCTAGAAATGGGCATTGTAGCCCATCCTTGTAGTCCAAGCTACTCAGAAGCTGAGGCAAGAGAATCACTTGAGTCCAAGAGTTTTAGGTGGCTGTGAGCTATGATGCCCTTCTACCAAGGACAACAAAATGAGACTCTGTCTCTAAATTAATTAATTAATTAATAAACTAGTATGTATATGTGTAAGTGACAGGGTGTTAGGATAATTTTGGACAAAATTACATTTAACAAACACACACACAAAACTTGTTTTCTCTTCTCTCCGAAAAACCACTCATTTAAGAAAGTGCACAGCATTGTCTTGAAGGAAGAGGACACTCTTGATATACAAATCCAACAACGTGCTCCATCTATCATCCCATCCATGGAAAGCATTCTCATCTATATGTACGCACAGAAAGGAAGACCAAAGAAATGGAGAATCAAAACATTTAAGCTGATAAAAGTTCCTTCATAAAAACAGCCGTAAAACACAAGAAAATTATGATACAACACTTAAAACCTGTACAAATCTCCTAAAACAAAGAAAAAAATGAACAAAAAATTCATAAGTTAAGGACCAAACTGTATAAAGTAGAAATAAATGTAATAATTATTTGATTTTTTCATTTTTACTCATCTATTTTTTTTTACCTAAACACTAGATTTTATAGCTAAAAGATTTTTCTGGAAACATCCTATATTTTAGTTGCTTTCAATATCCATTTTACTTATATAAATATTAATCTTTGTTAAAGTTCATTTTTTATCATCAAGCTAGATTGTGTTCTTCCATATTATTTAGAACATGGTGTTATCTATTCTGTTGGAGTAGTCACCTAATACAATATATTCAATATGTTTCAGACCTGCGACAACGGATATTGTTGGTAAGAACTTTCTCTTCAAAATATAAATGGAGAAACTTATAACTTAGGCACAGTCTCGTATGTGAATCATTACGAAAGTTTTGAGCTACGTAAAAGTCAAGGACCTTAACATTTGCATGGATGGAAACAAATGAAGCCCTCTTAGCACAGTGATAAGCTGAGCAAGTTGAAACTTACATGAGTGAATCAGGCCAAGAATAAGGAAAACCAAAGCAGGAATAGTTATTCCCTCATAATTTTAGAAACAAGTAGACAGTAGACTTCTGGGGATTCCTAGAAACTCACTGAAATAAAATTGATACAAGGAGAGATAATGGCAATTACCTAAACTGTGATCTTCTAAAACAGCCTTAAAATCTGCACCAATAACATGCCAAAAATAAAGCCACACAAATTCATGCCTTTTTCATGAATACAGGTCAGAGAATACTAAAACTTCAAAATACTTTACTTATAAACAGAAAAATAGGAAACAGTTTATAGTGGACTTATTCCTACATCCCATCACTACCTCTCCAAGGAGTTAGGGTTTCAGAAAAGGAAGACCGTACTAACAGTGGAAATTTCACAAAGGAGTACAATAACTCAGATTTCTGAGTAGGGGCGGAAGACTTATGAATCTGTTCTGGACTCGATGAGTCAGTGTTGGAAAAACAGCATTTCTGGGGAAAAGAAGTTAAAAGAGGAAGAAGCACATTAGAAACAGTAAAGGGGAAAAACCAAGTGTGTGTTTGTGTAAGAGACAGGGTGTTGGGGCAGTCATAAAGTGATATTTAAAACACACCCACATACACAAAAAATACCTATTTCCTCCTCTCTTCCAAGTCCATCCATTTGGAGGCTGCATTACATTGTCTTGACAGAAGAGCACCCTCTTGACACAGGAATCCAACAAAGTGCTTCAGCTATAACAGTCCACAAACACATTTTTCATCTACATGCTGCATGGAAAAGAACACAGAAAAAGGAAATCAAAATGTTTTATCTCATAAAAATCTGTCCTAAAAACAGCCATAAAACACAAGAAAAATGTAATACAACACTTAAATATCCTAAAACAACAAAAGTTGGAACAAAATTTCACAAGAACCAAACTGTAAATTACAAATAAATTCAATAATTCTTTTGTTTTCCACTTTACCCATCTATTATTATTAAAAAAGTTCTCCTAAGGAATACATTTGATAACTACAAGCTTCTTCCTACAAACATCCCCATTTTAGTTACTTTCAGTATCAATTTTACTTTATTAACTTTTAATAAGTTCACTTTTCATAATCAAGATAAGTGTTAGAATGTCTGTAATATAATTTTTAGAATATAATTTATGTTATATATTTTGTTATAGTAGTTAATATATTCAAATTTGTGATAAAATTGTTTGAAGAACTTTCCAAACATTTGTATACAAGTATCCATTTATGCTTCAAAGTATAAATGCAGTAACTTACAACTCAAGCACACTCTTGTAAGAAAAAATAGATAAATCAATTAAAATACTAAAGAAAAACTCATATTAGAAATACTAGTCAGACTAAAACTGGAAGATTTTCGAGTTTTCAGATTTTTGCCTGAACATTCTCCTTAATACACAGGAGTCTGAATGGTACAAATTTGTAAGTTTCTTAGCTACGGAGTCAGTTCATCTGAGCTTGAAAAAAGAAAACAGAAACTTAGGGAGGTAATTTAGAACAGAAAAATGTCATGGAAAGGGTTAGCCCAAAATATGCTAATAAAATACATTCAACCTGTTTGCTAAGCACATGATTACATGTGTGCAGAGAAGCCCCAGTGAAAAGGTAGGGGGGGGGGCTGGAAACTGAAAGAACTGACTGGAAATTCAATGGCTTCCCAGCTCAGTGGAGAATCTGGAGTTTGTGTCTAGTGATGTCAACTGAATTTAGAAGAAAAATCATCATTTAGAGTCAGGAACATCATAGAAAACAGAGTTTTATTATGTTTATCATTATTATTATTATTACTATTGAGACAGAGTCTCACTCTGTTGCCCTGGGTATAGTGCTATGGCATCATTGTAGCACACAGCAGTCTCAAACTCTTTGGCTCAAGGGATCATCCTGCCTCAGCTTCCCAAGTACCTAAGACTATAGGCACTTGCCACACCTGGCTACTTTTTCAATTTTTAGTAGAGATGGGGTCCTGCTCTTGCTTAGGCTGATTTCAAACTCCTGAGGTCAAGCAATACATTGGCCTCAGGCCCCCAGAGTGCTAGGATTATAGGTGTGAGCAATCACACCAGGTCACAGTCAAGGAATTTAAAGCATTTAAATATACGATAGAAGTATTAAAAATAACTATAATGTGAAAAATTAGTTAAGAGATGCAAAACAAAAACCCAAACTAATTTCTAAATCAATACAATAAAGTTGGAGAGGGGACTAAAATGGAGAGATTTGTACGAAATTCATGTCTAGATGTTATCAGGTCAAAATAGACTGTTATACCAAGTTTTATTTAGCCTTATTAAAAAGTAAGGGGAAAACTTATAGTAAGCAGATACCAAAAAAAATATATATAATAAAAGTATATCGTTGCCAATCATCAAATCACACAAAGACAGCAGGACAGAAAAAGAAGAACAAAGAAATACAAAAAGAGCAACAACTCCTCCCCTCCAACAATTAACAGAATGACTATAGTAAGTCCTTAACTATCAATAGTCACTTTCAATGTAAATGGATTATACTCACTCATCAAAAGACACTGGATGACTGAAAGAACAAAATAAAAAGATTCAACTATATGATATCTATAAGAGAGGCACTTTAGATTTAATGACACGTTGAAAGTGAAATGATTGAAAAAGATATTCCATGCAAATATCAACCCAAAGAGAGCAAGGATGGCTACATTTATATCAGACTAAATAGATTTTAAGTCAATCACAGTCACAAAAATAAAAAAGGTCATTACTTAGTAATAAAATATCCCATTAAGCAGGATCATAAAACAATTGTAAATACATATGCACTTAACATTAGAACAGTTAGATATATGAAACAAATATTGACAGATGTGAAGGAAGAAATAGATCAAATTACAATTGTAGCAGGAGACTTCAACATCCCACTTTCAACAGTAGATCGATAAACTAGACAGAAAATGAATAGGGAAACAAAGACTTAACACTATAAACCAAATGGACCTACGAGACATGCATAGAACCTTCTCCCAATGTAGCAAACTCAAGCTTCTGAAGTACACATGTTACATTCTCTAAGATAAATTCCTTGCTAGGTCACAAAAGAAGTCTTAATAAATTTAAGAAGATTGAAATCACTTCAATATCTTTTTTTGACAATAATGCAATGAAACTAGAATTCAACAACAACAAAAAACAAAAATGGAAAAATTCACAAACACATGGATATAGACAGCAAACTGTGGAATAAACAGTGGGAAAGAAGAAGCCAAAGGGAAATCAGAAAATATTTCAAGATAAAAAAGCAAAATATATCAAAACTTATAGGATACAGGCAGATCGGTAGTAGGAGGGAATTGTGTAGCCATAAATGCTTTTAATTAAAAGAGAAAAGAATTCACATAAAGAGGTAAATGTTATACAAAAGGAAGTAGAAAACTAGAAAAAAATTTAAGCTTAAGAGTTTGATGAAGGAAGGAAATAATAAAGATTAAGATAGAGATAAATGAGATAGAGGACAGAAAACAACAGGGAAAAAACACTGACAAAACTGAGCTGGTTCTGCAAGGTAAATCCAATCTCTCGGAAATCCAGTGCTGTTTTTACAGAAATAGAAAATATATTTCTAAAATTCATATGAATCTACAAAGATACTGAATAGCCAAAACAATTTTGAGCAAGAATTACAAAGCTGGAGGCATCATATTTTCTGATTTAAAAATATATTACAAAGCTAGAATAATGATAATAGTCTGACACAGGATTAAGAAGACATATAGACTAAAGGAACAGTAGAAAACCCAGGAAAAAGTACACATTGTTGGTCAACTGATCTTCAATAAGAGTGCCAAGAATATACAGTAAGGAAAAAAGTAAAGCCTCTTTAATAAACAGTGATGGGAAAACTGGATCCCCACATGCAAAAGAACAGAATAGAATTGGATAATCATCTGACACTATATAGAAAAATCAGTTCCAAATGACAAAATTCTTAAATGTAACACCTGAACTCCAAGAAGAAAACAGCAAAAAAATCTCTGAACATGTAGCCCTGGGAATTTCTTGGATATAACACCAAAAGCACAGAAAACAACAGTAAAATTACATAAAATTAAAAGCTTTGGCACAGCAAGGAAACAAACTACAAAAGAAAAGCAACCAACAAAATAGGAGAAATATTTTTAAACCATATATTTGATAAAGGGTTAATATTCAAAATACATAAGTAACAGTTACAGCTTAATAGCAAACAAACTGATAACACAATTAAAAAAATAATGAGCTAATGACTTGATTAGATTATTCCCCAGGGCATACATCCAAATGGTCAAACATATATGAAAAAGTGTCAACAGTATTAATCATTAGGGAAATGAAAACCAAAACTGCAGTGAGACATCATCTCACATTGTTAGGTGGTCTATTATTAAAACAATCTCCCACGCACCAAACAACCTCACAAACAAAAGACAATGTTGGCAAGGATGTGGTGAACAAGAACAAAAAAAGCAATGGTAACCTTTTGGAGAGAATGTAAATTTGTGAAGGTTCTATGGAAAACAGTGTGGTGATTCATGAAAAACTAAATATAGAACTATCGTATCATTGCTCTAAAGTTCTCCTTTAGTTCTAAAGGAACTGAAATCAAGATCTCAAAGAGACTTGGCACTCCCATGCTCACTGCAGCATTATTCATAGCAGCTAAGATCTGGAAACAATTGATAGAACAATGAATCAAGAAAACATGGTCTTTACCTGCAATTCATTACTATTTATT
>CAUYQV010141252.1:0-29673 GCA_963574575.1 Galagoides demidoff
ATAATTAATACAGTTTCAGTTGACAATGGACACATTTCATATTACAATGGTTATGGTTATACAACAGTAATTAATCAAGTCTCAGTGAGTTTTCCACCATTGTTCATCTACTGAGAACTTGGGGGTTTTGTGAAACTTGGAACTTTTTTCCCTTGTACCTGAAGCTTGTTCTTGGCAACCCTAGGAGGACGAAGGGGGTCTGGAAACGTGGCTGGGAAGCATGTTCTCGGCCACCCTGGGGGGAGGAGGGACTTGCCTTGTTCCTGGAGTCAACTCTTGGGGGAGAAGGGAGGAGGAGGGAAATGGGCTGGAGCGGGGGCGGGGGGACAGGTGAGGGCTGGGGGACCGGAGTGGGCAGGGGAAAGAGGGCTGGGTTACAACAGTGTCAGATATCACAACAAGTATACATGGACTTTTTTTTTTTTTGCTAATCAGCTTTCACAATGTTTGTGTATTTAATGTGTGGACCAAGACAGTGCTTCTTCCAATATGTGCCAGAGGAAGAAAAGGCTGGACATCCTTGAAAATCAGCAGAAATTTATGAGAGTTAATGATGCTTTTTAAAACTATGGAAGAGAGCTCTGTAGTACGATAATAAATAAAAGAAGCATTTATTATTCATTAAAACATTCACTGAAAGTGTCTTTGCACGAGCAGTACACCTGGCACCACAGGCAGTTTCGAAAGACCTGTTCCATGTTTTCTGGAGGGCAAATATCACATATAGACAAGCATGATTTCATTATGTGATTTAAAAAAAAAATGTTAGGAATTAGATTCAAAGGTTAATATGGCTTATGTGGAATTACAGGTGATTTTCATTTTCTTTATAATTTTCATTTTTTTCCAAGTTTCTTCTCTGAGAATGTTACTTTTTACAATTGTAAAAAATACTGTTTAAGATTGGAATTCGGAAACAGTGAAGTCAGTCTACTGGGACCTGATCCCCTTGTGTTCTGTGTGTATTCTAGATAAAAAAGAACAAGAAGGCCAGAGCACAGTGCTGCCTCATAGTCACCGTACTATGGGGCCATAGTCTCAAGACTTCTCTTGTCTCATACTCCTTGGAACTCAGGGCCCAGAACTAGGAAATATTGATAGTTCCCCAAACTTCCTCAGGCTTGGGCCTTTTGTAAAACTCAGCCTTCTCTGGAATCAAATACAAGGAAAGGCCAATTTTGCAGGAGCTCCAATCCTGTTACTAGAAGTGACCTTGGGTCTGGTACACAGACATTTCTTTGGCTGGCAAAAGTAGTATCAGACAAGCTGTCAGTCTCTTCTTAGCAAACTCAAAGGTATAGAGAACAAAGAGATGAAGTCTTAATATTCTAGCTAAACTAATCCCCACTTGAGAAACATTCTTATAGCACCCTGCCCTAGTCCGACCGTATTAAGAACATAAGTTCAGAAGCCAGTTGTATGAGCTAGAAGACAGAATGTAAATACTATCAGCACACATTCTCACTTCTGCCCTCACTTTCAGTTTATTAGCCATATTCCAATATACCTCATGTCCAGTATATACTAAATAAGAGAACATAAATTTACAAACCAAAGACCCTCAAAACTTCATACAAAATGATGACACAACTTTGTATGAATGCCATCTTGGCAACGTGCAGGGGATGTGCTGCAAGGTCCCAGCTCAAAGACTGCAGAATAGTTAATCTTATCTTTTAAGCAGAGAAGCTACTTCTGAAGGAAGACTGCAGATCCCCCTAGACATGATAAAACCCAGAGCCTATCAAGCAGCAGCATTCTAGTTGATCAGGAAAACAAAACAGTTGTGAGGGTAATACGTACACATTATATGTACCTGGTAATGTTAACCGGCCTTCTCCACTCCTCTACCTAATGTGCCTCCTAGGTTCCCCCCACCAAAACTATTGCCTACAGCAAATGTAGGATCAGCTATCACAAAGAGTTTTTGAGGATTAGATAGCCTGGGAAAAATATATTTTAAAGCTATAAAGAGCTAATAATAACATAGCTACCACTTACTGGGTGCTTTCTGTGCAAGGTAAGATAATAAACACTTTATATCATTTTTACTTTCTCTTTCTTCTTCACAAAAACTTTGCCAAGTTGGGTTTCATTATTATCATTTTACAGAAAAGGAAAATGCAGTTAAGTGACTTGTCTAAGGTTGTACAGCTGATTGGCCAGAGAAGAGGATTCCAACACAAAGTTTCCTCACAACACCAGCCTGTCTCATCAATGTAAGAAACGACACTGATTAATAATCTCAAATGTAGACTAGTCCATTCCTAACACAGAACCTGTCACCTCTTTTTAGCACACTGTGACTAAACAAGAGTACTAGGCTACGGGAAAGGGGGAAGAGGAAGGGTGTTGGGGGTCAGGGTGCATGGCACATCTCTGGGGGCGGGACACAATTATAAGAGGGAATTTACCTATCAAACGCAATCAGTGTAACCTAATTCTTTGCACCCTCAATGAATTCCAAACAATAATAAAAAAAAAGCGTACTAGGCTAGGGACATACTGCGGGTACCTCAGTTATTTAAAGGCTCCAATTTGAATGCAGGGTACCCTAAGCTATCCTCACCCTCCAGAAGGACAAAGTACAACCTCCCCACTTTTCCCACCAACCCTGACCAACCCTTGCCAAGCAGGTCCATGTGCCTGACTTATTCCACTTCTCCCACTCAGGGCAAAATGGGAGAATGCATGTAAGGTATCTGGCAAAGATGCTGTCAGGGCCTCTCTTCCTGCCTGGGGCCACTGAAAAGTCAAGGTCCTGCAGTACCCGGCCCCACTCCGCCACCCCTCACCAGGGGCTCCAAGATTGAGGTAGTGTGCTAGCTTAGGGCCGCTGCTTCTTCCCACAAGCCTCTCCAGGCAAATGTCATGCCTTCCCCCTCCCCCCCACTAGATTTCGACTAAGGACGGGCAGCTCACCGTAGCACCAACCATCTCCTTGTAGCAATCCACAGAATGGTGCCTGACAGCCTGCGCCTTGAACCAAGGGAGGCAGCTCCGTCCTCTTCCAAACATCAACAGCACCCATGGCTTCCAATCTCTTCAAAGTGTACCCTCATAGTGGGTACGTACCAGAAGCGCCCTCTTTGTCCCACTTCCCAGAGAAGAGGATTCCAACCCAAAGTTTTCCCACAACACCAGCCTGTCTCATCAATGTAAGAAATGACTCTAATTAACAATCTCAAATGTAGAACCTGGCTGTTTTCGGAGCCTGAGGGGCAAAATATAAGGTTGATGATCACCTTCCTCGGACTTAGCCCGAGACAAATCATCCTGAAACGTCTATTTCAGTTCAAAGTAAGGATCAGTGAACCCCTGGGACTTACTTCACTGCCCAAAGTAGCCAATAGTACCAGAGCCCCAGATCCTCAAGATTTTGTTCCAGTCAATTATGCCCTCATCCGCTCTTACCCGGAATAGATTCCCGGTCTTGCTCCCGTTTGAATCCCCATAAAGTCCTTCCCTGATAAATAGAGGCCCATCCTCCAACCTGGCATTGAGGAACCCTCAGCCTTGTGCAGCTACGCTCCTGGTCCCATGGGCGATGACTCCCCCCACTCCAGGCACAGCGGCCTCCGCCTGCCACCTACACCTTTGCAGACAGCCAGCCTGACCTTGTCGGAGCTTAGGGTCGTCCAGCACGTTGTAGGCCGCGTAGTCGCTGACGCCGTGCAGCCGCAAGATCTGCACCACGGCGTTGCTGAAGCCACACTGGGGCTGTTCCGGCGTCCCCTTGAGGAATACAACCACCTTATCCTTCTTCACCATCGCGTCCAGCTCCTCCGTCGAACCGCCGCCGCCTGCGCCCGAGCCTGCAGTCCGCACGCCCGGACTCCGCAGGCTGCCAACGCCCGCGCCGCGCCCCCAGCGGAGCAGAGCTGCCGCCGCTCTGCCGAGGGACCCACTCATTCCCGCACGCTCGCCGGAGCCCTACACCGACTCGGACCTCGGATCGCAAGCAGAGTTCCTTCCCGGCCCCTCAACGGTCCGCTCCGCCCCCCGCAGGCCCTGATTGGGCCGGCTCGTAACTGCTCTCTATGATTGGACAACATTGGCCCGCAATTACACTATTCTACCAATCATGTTTCTCATCCCGCCCCAGGAGGGGGAAGGTAGTCCTTATGCCTGAGTAGCATTCTACCGCCTTACTATTGGCCGTGGGCAACCGCTCTGTCAGTTGATTGGAGAAAGTGGATGTCCATCAGGATCACGTTCGCAGGGCCAACGAGAGGCAAAACTAGCGGGAAGACCACTTTCCTCCGGAGAGCAGTCGGGGCCAGCTGGGATACTCTTGGACGCCAGAGAAAGGCACTGGGCAGGAACTTGCTCGTTCCGCGGAACGCCGGGAAGGGGTCACTTCTACGAGAAGGTTCCGGTTCCGGTGTCGGCTGCAGTTGAGTTGCCATGGCAACACGGTTGGCGGGCAGATGGTGCGGAAAGCCCAGAAAGTGGTGGGACTGGGGCGGGCCGGCGTCCGCGTATCCCAGCCTAGGTGAGCGTCCCCAGGTGCCTACAGAGGGCCGCAGCCGAGTGTGGTTGGCCTTGGCGGCGAGCAGGGACCTTCCCGGGGTTCCGGCGCCCGGCCTGTAGTTTCGCGTCCTGACCGGTCCCCTCGGCCACGCCGTCCACGTGGGAGCCAAGGCCATGGCTGGACCCTGCGGCTCCGGCCTCTGGCGCGCGATTGTTTCTCTAGAACGACTTTTTAGAAATCTCGTAAGGCGCTCTTGCCTGTGTGATCTCTTCCGGGTTTCGAGCCTCGTTGGCCTTTCAGCCCATTGAAGCTGGGCCCACGCTCAGGAAAGGTTGAATGGAAAACTAAGAAATGACTAACGTTTCCAGGGCAGGTGTGGGTGTAGGCGCTGCACCCGCGCAGAATCCTCAGGGAGACCCGGTGCCCAACACTTGGAAGCAGCGTGGGAAATGAGAAGCAGATACAAACCAGTGTGGGAGCAGAGGGGAGAAAGAAACCTGCTTAGCTCCATTGTTCGCTCTGTTCTCCATTATGCTTATTGTTTCACGTATACTGTATTTACTAGCTTGTTTATTGACTTTGCTCCCAGGCATTCGACGTTCTCACTGCTGTATCCTCAGTGCCTAGGACAGTGCTTGGAATGTGGTAGGTGCTCATAATTGGTGGAAAGAATGAATTCAGGAGAACAGGACTCAGAATTTCCGTACGTGTATAATCTGTAGTCTTGGGGCCGCACTGGGTTGGTGGTACCCTGGAGCACACCAGACTTGCAGAAAAAGCATACTTAAGAGGAAGCTGAGGCATGCCTGCTCAAGAGCCAGCGGTTCCATGTGCAATTTTCCTCTGATAGTTCTTAGGTACTGTTGCCACGGTGGTAATGACTGTGCCATGTCATTATCTATTCACCAACAGTAAGAGAAGCTTTGCAGTCGAGATATTGTTTAGCAGATAGAGTGGTTTCTGTTGGACACTAAGTACTGCTACAAATCACTTTGTTAAAAACCTTGAGCGTTTTTAAAAATGTTACTGGAGGTGACCCGTTTATGCTTTGGGAGTGCTCAAATTTAAAATCAATTTCAGTGAGTGAGCCCTTCAAATAATGGTTTGGCATGAAACCTGAGCCTGGTAAACTATGAATACAAACTCAGGACATTACCCATAAGTGTTCCTTAGCGTAGTATTTTCACCCCCATCAATGTTATTGCTGGTACTAATTTTCTAATGTGAGGTACAAAATTGATCAAGTACTTAAAGAATCTTTTTTGTTTTTCAGATTCATTGATTTCAGGTAAATCAGAGGGACAAGCGTCATGAACAGAAATGTATAGAAATACCGTTATGCTGAAATATAAGTTTTAGAAGTCCAGCATCTGGTGTACTTAATGATAGAGAATATACCTATTAAATTCTTTCCAAATCACTTTTTGTTCATGCTTATACTGTAGTAAATTTTTTGTTTATTTTTTCTTTAAGTAAAATTGGTGATTTGTTTCTGAAAACCAAAATTGGTTTTTGCTGTCAACCTAAATAACAGGCACCCTAAAAGAAAATGAAGTTTATACAGGAACAAGGGATTGCAGTGGGAGAAGGTGTGTCGTAGTAAACTAAGTGCATATTCAGGAAGGTAAAGGAAGACAGGTTTTTGAAGGAAAAATGAGGAGGATTACATAAAAGTTTTGAGATAATTATCCTTGGCTATAAGGATCAGTAGGGTGGCATCAGTCCAAGGTTGGAAAGGCAGTTGTTGGGCAGATGTCCTTGAAGGCATATTTTTTTCTGTAAAGTTGTTGTGGCCCTTGTGCAATTTTGTAGTTTTTGGAGAATCTTTTATGATAGTTTCTGTTATCAGACATTTGTGCATGAGAACTCTTTTCTTCATGGCCTTCTTGGGGTCAGTTTGTTGGGGCTTTCTTTTAATATAAGTGACTCTATTTTCCTTTTTTTGGACAGAGTTTTACTGTGTTGCCCTGGGTAGAGTGCTGTGGCATTACAGCTCACAGCGACCTCAAACTCTTGGACTTAAGCGATTCTCTTGCCTCAGCCTCCCAAGTAGCTGGTAATATAGGTGCCTACCACAACACCAGGCTATTCTTTGGTTGCATTTGTCATTGCTGTTTAGCAGGCCCAGGCCAGGTTCGAACCCACCATCCTCAGTGTATGTGGGAGCTATGAGTGCCAAGCCAAGTGACTCTGTTTTCATAAGGCAGCTTTCATATTGCCCACTGTAAACTATCTAAATCTGCTTTTCTGTTGACTGGAATAGGCAAAAGAATTTGGAAACTTATTACTGAAAATCTGAGACATAGAGCAGTAATGGGGATTATCATATTCCTTAGTTGGTATATAATATTGGCTTCTGAAGCACAGTTGTCTTTTTAGTTGTTAAATGTTTTATTAAGTTGAAAATACAGCTGTCATTAAGGATTAAGGGTAATCCTTGAGCAGAAAGAGTAAAAAGCCTGCATTTTTAAAAATTCTAGAGGAGTTGCTTTGTTTTGTAGAGTATGATATGAACATATAGTATAAGAAATGCTAAGGATATGAGAAAGCTTTTTGGTGCTCATTCAAGGGGCTGAGAGGAATATCCTTGATAGCATGAATAAGAATAGGGAAGCAAATTACATATCTAAAGTTTAGGGGTATCTAACCTTTTTTTTCTCTGCTATACATTGGAAGGAGTTGTCTTGGGTCACACAGTAAATACCAAACGCTAACAAAAGCTGTTTTTCTTTTGTTGTTTGTTTTGTTTTGAGACAGAGTCTGACTCTTATCACCCTGGGTAGAGTGCCATGGCATCACAACAACTTCAAACTCTTGGGTTCAAGTGACCCTGTTCCCTGAGCCTCCCAAGTAACTGAGATTACAAGCACTCATCACAACACTCAGCTAGTTTCTCTATCTTTGGTAGAAACAGGCTGGTCTCAAATTCCTGAGCTCAAGTAATCCACCTGCCTTGGCCTCCCAGAATGCTAGGATTACAGGTGACAAAAGCTGTTTAGCTAAAACAAGTTCTGTTTGTGCTTTTTGTTGATCTGACACCACAGATAAGAAAAAGAGTCTTCACAAAATCAGCATGGACAGTCCAAAATACAGTGAAAAAAAATTTTTTTTGAGACAGAGCCTCAAGCTGTCCCCATGGGTAGAGTGCCATGGCATCACAGCTCACAGCAACCTCCAACTCCTGGGCTCAAGCGAGTCTCCTGCCTCAGTGTCCCAAGTAGCTGGGACCACAGGCGCCTGCCACAACACCTGGCAATTTTTTGGTTGCAGCTGTCGTAGTTTGGCAGGCCCGGGCTGGATTCAAACCTGCCACCTTAGGTGTATGTGGCTGGCACCTTAGTCACTTGAGCCACAGGCACCGAGCTGAAATGTTTATATTTTAAGCAGTTTTTTTCTGCCTTTGGTTTAATACCACAAGGCATCAATGATCTTAAGCAAAGAAAACAGTAGTTAAGATATTTCTTCCAAAGCGTCAAGCTTTTATATATAATTAAGTGTTTTGGTTTTGAGATTTCCCTTTAGAAATCTATAATGCTACAAACTCCGGGGCCACACAGCAGTACCATTCTGTGACCTGTTAGGAACTGGTGAGGGATCAAGTAAGTGAAGCTTCATCTGTATTTATATACATCACTCACATCACTGCCTGAGCTCTACCTTCCATCAGATCAGCAGTGGTATTAGATTGTCACAGGAACATAAACTCTACTGTAAACTGTGTGTGAGGGATCTAGGTTGTGCTCTCCTTACCAGAATCTAATGCCTGGTAATCTGAGGTGGTTATCTTAGTGCTATGGAGCAACTGCAAATAATCATTTGCAGAGACCATAATAAATCAATTGTTTGAAACTCCTATCAAAACCACTCCTCTTTAACCCCCTTCCCAGTTTGTAGAAAAACTGTCTTCTATGAAAGTTGTCCCTGGTGCCAAAAAGGTTGAGGATTGTTGATGTCATGAAAACATGACCAAATATACTTCTTAAATAATTGTCAATCTGTACCTGTGATCAAATGTTTTGGGGTATTACAAACATTAGTAAATGGTCTATACCAGTTTTGTAATCTCTGCTTGTAGACATTAATGGGGAGGTGGAAATGGAAACTACACAAAAACTTAATGAAGAATCATGAGATTTTTGTCACAAAATGTAATTTGATGGCAAACTAAATTAGGCCATGTAAACGTGCTGACTCAGGCATTCTAAAAATGTTTTTCTTCCCTGTGCTTATTTATAGATAAAGGTTCACTACATATGGTAAAACTCCTCTTTTCTACCCACTTGCCCCAAAGCAAATTCACCATCGAATCCACAGTGAAAATCGTTGCAAATTTGAGATAGTTCTTTATCAAGTTCTCAAATGAAGAACTTGAGTCTGGATTATTGAGCCTAAGCTAACACTTGAGTACTCAGCATGTCAGTGTTGCCATTCTTTTTCTTACATAATCAGTTATTCAGCAATGACCAGCTCTTACAAAATGAGAGAGTGTGTATATGTGTATAAGAGCACATGATAAAGAAGTACCTCTGTCTAGGCCAGCCAGAGTATTCTGCAAATATATTAGAAAAAAGTGACTAGGTTGCCCAAGAGGCCGAGTCACCAAACATTCCTGAGCTAAAATAGCACTAGAGAGACCTAGAGTTCTGTCACTTTGAGCTGGAACCTGAAACCTCTCTCTGGTGTGCTTAGCCCTTATCCAGTGATTTTAGATCATCATTGCATCTCTGGAATTATCTGGGTTCCCTGACCATACCAGAAATAACATAATGTGTAAGAAAGTAAGGCAAAACCCAGAGTTTTTCTAACCCCTAATGCAGAGATAGAAATGCCTTTTGGGTTTTGACTACCTCTATCTGAAAAGGCAGCTGGTTTATTAATACTTCCGCAGCGATGGGAGTGGCCTCAGCTTTGCTAATCTCTGGTGACCATATCTTGGAGATAGGCTAGAGGTGGAAGACAGGCCAGCCTCTACTTTCATGCAGTCTCTGCTTTCCTTGCCTCCCCTCAGAGAATTGGGCAAATGAGAAATGATATGCTGTAAATCAAGTTCAGTCTAGCATAAGCTATAGTCAATAGGTGATTACTTATGAAAAGCCTAGATGCTGTAACAACCTGATTCTACCCTGGCTTCCGGTCCTGAACACTACTCAGAAGTTTGTTTTTACTTTCCTCAGATTTCTCTACACCTGTTTTTCCCTTCATGAATTTTTAAAAACTGTATTTGTGGTATCTACTAAAGGTTATATATATTTTAAGATTTCTTCATATAAGGGCTGCAGAGTTATAAGGAATCTATTAGTACCCTCTGCTCCCAGATATATACCCCAAAATGATTCCATCTTACATATATTTATATTTTTTATTTAAACCACCTTTGTATATTATATACACATGAGATCATTTGAACCTTACATTAACCCCAGGATAACAGTTGTCATTTTGGTCTCCAAATTACATTCTAATCCTATTTATAACATCTTGTTGATAGACATTAGCCCTTTGTCTTCCTCTGTAAGGTTCAGGGCCTTCACATGCAATTTCTGTTTTCCTGCTGAATCCACATCCCCAGCAATTCCTACAGAAAGTTAATTCCCTCAGTTATCTTTGGTAGCTCTGCATGTATATATCCTGAATACATACATGATTTTTATGCTTTATAAAATTAAAAATGACAACAATTTCAGTCCAAAGATTGGATTTTTACAAAACTAAGCCACAGCTTTTCACTTCTGAAAGTCATGTCCTCTTGTCCCCATGCTGCTTTCTCATGCTGAGGACCGAGCTCCTTGGAAATAGGCCTTTGAAGTCACATCTGCTAGACTTTGTTCTATTGTGAGCCTTATTTAATTCCAAGGGGGGAAAAAGCCTGAATTTTATCTCCTGTAAAGTAGGATTAAGAATGAAGCAGTAATCATAAAACTTGTTAAGCCTTTTGATTTAAGGTGATAAAGAATCATTGACTTTTCCTCAAGTGCCTGTTTAATTAATTTTAATGTTTAGGATTATGTGTGTCTTTTAACCAGCAGATAGTTTCTATAACTCAAATTATTAATTATATTCTAAAGACTGAAAAGATCCCAAGACCACAGAGTATAAAAAACAAAGAGCCAGTGCTCTTCGGAAGATTTATCTTAGCAGAAGTTTGTATCTTCCTCTAATAGTCACTGAGTTTGCAGCCAGAAGAACTTTTAGGAAGTTCAGTTGTTTTCATTTGAATAATTGCTAAGATAACATTGCCAAGGTCATAAATACTGTTTATAATGAGTCAGAATTTCACTTTGTACTTCAGCCTTTGAGCCTTAATAATTTCATGCCTTCAAAATTAAATCTTGTTCTTGTGAGAATCCATTGCATCAGCCTTTTTCAGTAATTCATCTAACAAATTCACCCCAGTTTCATGGTGGGGAAGGGCAGATTCAGGTTAGAAATGAAAGGAGACATTAATGGTTCATTGTCCTTTGCAGGATTAAAAGAAAAGTATTTTAAATATTTTTTCTGCTTTAATGGTCAGAAAAAAATGTATTTGTTAATTCTAAACCTTACATTTTTTTGAAAGTATAACCTATTGAGATGTTAATTGGTATTAATTTCAGTGATCTGTTCATAAAAGATATAAACCAGTTATATTCTGTTAAAAAGGAGAGAGAGGGGAACTTTTTTGAAATAGGCTTACTTGCAAAATTGGGTGACCAAAATAATTTTGTATCAAAAGTCTTAAAGTTCAGGGAACAAGCCTGTGATTTAAAAAAAAAAAAAAAAATGTTGGGCAGGCATGGTGGTTTACACCATGTAATCCTAGCACTCTGGGAGGCCGAGGCAGGTGGATTTCCTGAGCTTACAAGTTCAAGACCAGCCTGAGCCAGAGCAGGACCTCATCTCTAAAAATAGCTGGACATTGTGGTAGGTGCCTGTAGTCCCAGCTACTTGGGAGGCTAAGGCAAGAGAATCATTTGAGCTCAAGAGTTTAAGGTTGCTATGAACTGTGATGTCACAGCACTTTATCAAGGGTGACAAAGCGAGACTTTGTCTCAAAAAAAAAAAAAAAAAACTCTTGAAGAGAAGCTGCCATCTTAGCATGCCTTCTCTCTCTCTAGATGTATGTGATCTGACGTTTTCATGTCAGAGCTATGTCAGTGCAGCCCTAACAGGACGTGTCAGTACAACTGATGTGATACTCCCATTGGTTCATTTCTTTTCATACCATGTGGTGGCAGCCCCATGATAAAATTCACACATACTATTGGCTATCTGGGTATAGGACTAATAACATCCTTTTACTTGAAGGAATTTTTGCTTGTGTTCAAAAATACCACATATTTCGTTGAGAATGATAGAAAGAGGAGTTGAAACACACCAAAAGAAAAGTGCTTTGTTTTTTGTTTTCAAAAAGTAAAAAGACTATATCTTTCAATGTCATTCTGCCTTTTGAGAAACTTGGGGCATTTTATAGTCTCTGTCTTACCCAGTAGGGGGCACTAGCCAACCAGGGCTGCCCTGGAATTAACATACAGTATCTGGGAGTTAATCAGTTGTCCCACTTCTAGGAAGAATCTCTCAGTTTTCACTCAAGGCCTATTATTTTAGGGAATGGTTAACCTTAGTTTTCTGATATAGCTACAACAGATGATAAACAGTAAACTAAAAGAAGCAGCAATGACTGATAGGTTAAAAGGAGATTAAAACACAAGCAGTAGACATTGTGAAATTTAATGTAGGAAGGAACAAACAGCCTTCACAGGTGATTATTTCCTGTTCATTAGAACCTTGTCTTGGGCAGTGCCTGTGGCTCAGTGGGTGGGGCACTGGCCCCAAGGACTGAGGGTGGTGTGTTCGAACCCAGTCCCTGCAACAAGAAAATAGCCAGGCGTTGTGGCAGGTGCCTGTAGTCCCAGCTACTCAGGAGGCAGAGGCAATAGACTCACCTAAGCCCAAGAGCTGGAAGTAGCTGTGAGCTGTGACTCCATGGCAGTCTACCGAGGGCAACAAAGTGAGACTCTATCTCTTAAAAAAAAAAAAAGAACCTTGTATAATATTTCCAAGTAACCAAGAAAAAATTATTTCCACATACTCTGGGTAAGAAGTCAAGGAAACATGCAGTTTATTTTAGCTTCCCAACAAAAATTATATGTACATACTTTGAGTTATGTTAAAAAAAAAGTGTATGTTTTTAACATAACCATCAGTTTGCCCATACTTTATGGGTTATGTTAAAAAATAAACTTCAGAGGAATCCCGTCATCCCATCAGTTTGCCCATGCTTTGTGGGTTATATTAAAAAATAAACTTCAGAGGAATGCTTTCTTCCCCCATTTTGCCAGATAAACAATTTTATTCTAACTCTTGTGTACCTCATGTTTGTCTGGGATAAACACCTTAGAAATACTAAGTTTAATTAGGTGGTGAGTGACTGAATGATATTGGCATAAAATTGAGTTTTTCTAACAAAACCAAATGGACTTCAGAGAGCTCAGCTGGCATTAGATCAGAAAAGGCCATCAGTGAAGTGGTTCTGCAAATGCTGAGGTATGATTCAATCCAGGACACATGATTCAAGACATCAAAGAAGAGAGCCTCTTCACTTGCCCCACTTCCCAGTTCTGCTCTACAGCTGTTGGGGACCAAAACCCTTCGGGGAGTGTATGTATCATACTTTTATTTACTTATTATGCCACACACACACACGTGCACACGCACACACACACACACACACTCAGACCTCCAGCTTCTAGTTCAGTGGAGTTCATTTTTGTAATTGGTCCCTTAGCGCCATCTCGACTGAGTCTTGAAAGAAGGGTAAAGAGCTTCAGTAGAAAAGGGAAGGACATTCCAGGAAGAGGAAACACCAGAGCAAAGGCACAGAGGCGGCCCATACGCACCCTGGAGGAATGCCAAGTCATCTCTTGAGAAATGCAGAGACGTGCACATAGCTAAGGTGAGGTCAGATGGAAAGGGCCTCAAGACCTCATCCTTTGGGTGAGAGAAGGCCCCAGAAGAAGAGTAAACTGCAGAGTTTTTGAGCTATCATCCTGGCAAGAATATTGAGGATGGTTGGAGGTGGCTGAGCTAACAGGAGGAGGCCAGTTGGGAAAGTGTAAGATTTAACCATTCTGGGTCTCTAGGTGGTGCCAGGGAAGGGCTCCCACACAAACTGAGTTGGACACTTTGAAGTTAGGACTGGCAGCATTTGATGCTGGCTGATCCTGGGCAGGGGCTGGGGAAGAGGGAAGGAAGCAGGCTTATTCCCAGGTTTCTTAGCTGCTGGGGACAGCTGCTTACTGATGCAGAGACCACAGGAGGAGGAAGTGGAGTTGCGAGAAGAGGCAATGAATTCCTTTTGGACATTCTAAGTCTCCAGATACCTGAGAGACATCTCATATCAGGTGATATCTGAAACTAGGGGAAGATGACTCAGATTATTGCCTCTACAGCTCTGGACTTAATGGATAGAAGAGACTTGGGCAGGGAGGGCAAAATTTAAAAAAAAAAAAAATGAGATGGTTGAGAAGCAGCCCTCGGGACAGCATGTAGCTGGTAAGGACAGGCCATGAGAAGAAATGGGAGTATGTGCTACATGCTTCAGCAGAGGGAGTGATCGGCTCTGTCAGAAGCCACAGAGAGGCCAGGTGAGGGCCCAGGAGTTCCTGGATTTGGCAGTGGAGGTAAACACTCTGTGGGCTGAAACAATCAGTATATTTCCTGACCTTAGGTGCTTCTCTTAACCTCAGGGGCTCTGTAACTTGACAGACTTGAGCCTTGACAGAGTGTCTTCTGGCTGTTTTTTCTGACCATGTGTGATTCTTCAGGCCACCTCTATAGGTAGGGTCCTGTCAGTTTGTTCATATTTAGCAGTGACACAAACAAGCATTTCCATTTGGATGATGAAACAGCCTTGATTGCTGAAGCTGGTGTACTAATCTCACCAGCTGACTACTCCCACCTTCTACCTACTTATGGGAGTTGCTTCTGTCTGCTGAGTGTGGCTTTCAGTTAACCACGAAGTGTGTTTAGTGGCAGGAGACATTTCTCTCAGCATACCAATCATACAATGTCAAAGATGAAATTTGGGATAAAATTTCTTTAAAATCTTTGGCCACTGCTGCAGCTATTGGAGTTGCTAGGACTTTCAACAGTCCCTTTGGAAAGCATTTGTTCTGCATGTGTGTGGTGCTAGTTGTTCTGAGGTTTTGTGGCTTGGTCAACTTTCTCTATTAGGGAAGTATCTTGGCCTGTCAAGAATTGTCATCAAAAGCAACAAGTTTTACGCAGACATGTGAACTATTTGAATTCAAGAGCACCTGCCACTCAGACAAAGGGGCAAACTGGGGCCGTAGTGTGGGTGTTCCCATAGAGCAAAGCACCACCTGCTCATATGGGGATGGTGCACGTGCTCTGCGTGGGTTCTGCTGCCCAGACTAGGAGGCAAAGGTGAGACCTCTGCCAGGCCTGGGCTCAGAGCCTCCCCTGGCTTCCTGGGCACTCTGCCTATCATAGGGTGCTTCTAATATTATCACATGATCAGAACAGCCACACCCGTAAAAACCAAAAAGAGAGCACTTCAGTAAGCCTCAAAAATGTGTCTCTAGGGAGCAAAAATAGGAAATATTTGTAATTCTCGTTAGTGGAAAAGTCTTCCTTTCTTACAGCCTGTTCATGAGTTGGTTCCTGTCATGAAGCATCTTCAAAAGCACAGTAAGTGGAGGATTTAATTTGCCATAGTAGTACACATTTGCACAGAACCTCAAGACTGTAGCACATTTTCATCATTATTAGTCTCTTAGAGTTTCATGACATTCTCATGGGGAAGACAGAGCAAGAACTGGCACCATTTGATAGGAGTGGACATGTGAGGAGGTGATGTGGCCCACATGTGCTCACAGCTGGGGAAGGCAGCCCAGAGAGACACCAACTCGGGAGATGTTAATCTAGTGAGCATTTCCTTCTGCCAGCCCACTCCATGGCTGGGACAATGAGGGCATCAAGGTTGCATTTAGACTTAAAAGAAGAAAAAAGACAGGTTTATAGTATACTGTTGTTTAAACCAAAGTGGTAAAAGTTGAAGGGCATGTAGCTGTGAGTGCTGTGGGTTAAGAGTAATAGAACATCTTGTGTATCTAACAACCAAAGAGATAGCTGAGCATGGACATGACTTTCCTGGTATGAAGCTATTCAGAGAATAGGAAACCACATTCATTATCTGAAATGGGCTCAGCCAGCCATGTGTGTTTTATGGTTTAAAGCTGAGAATGCTGATGTTTTTCTTGCTGCACATGCAGGTAATCCACATAACTGGAGGCTTCCGCCTTATGTGTTCTCTCTCTCTCTCTTTTTTTTTTTTTTTTTTGAGAAAGAGTTTCAAGCTGTCACCCTGGGTAGAGTGCCATGGCATCACAGCTCACAGCAACCTCCAACTCCTGGGCTCAAGCGAGTCTCCTGCCTCCGCCTCCCAAATAGCTGGGACCACAGGCACCCGCCACAACGCCTGGCCGTTTTTAGGTTGCAGCCATCATTGTTGTTTGGTGGGCCCGGGCTGGGGATTCGAACCTGCCACCTTAGGTGTACGTGGCTGGCCCCTTAGCCGATTGAGCCACAGGCGCCGAGCCAAAAGTATGAATATTTTAAGGCTCTAGAATGACAAATCAGCCCTTCTATAAAAGATATGTAAGGGTTAGAGAAAGTTAACATGTCAACTCAATAATAGATTCTTACTGCTTTGCTGGATGAACTGAGATGGATGCCAGCAGCCTCATAATGGCCTCACACCACCACCACCCCATAAGACCAGGGGACTGGGTAGGAGGAAGGGGAAAAAGAGGTAAACGAAATGATGCCAAGTACCATTACTCTCAGATTGGGCTGGAACAAAACAAGATGTGAAGTAACATGCTCAGTGCTGTCATGATGAAAGTTAACAAGCTAAGCACTGTGACACTTCTTCTGTTTAGTATCCAGAGTTCTCATCTATCCTATCTGGTCATCAAGAAGGAAAGCCTTAGGTTGTAGTCACATAAAACAAAGGCCTGTGAATTTTATTTTATTATTATTATTTTTTAGAGATAGTCTCACTTTATCACCCTCAGTAGAGTGCTGTAGCGTCACAGCTCACAGCAACCTCCAACTCCTGGGCTTAGGCGATTCTTTTGCTTCAGTCTCCTGAGTAGCTGGGACTACAGGTGCCCACCACAACACCCAGCTATTTTTTGTTGCAGTTTGGCTGGGGCCAGGTTTGAACCCACCACCCTCGGTACATGGGGCTGGTGCCCTACCCACTGAGCCACAGGCACCTCCTGGGCCTGTGAATTTTATCTGTTATGAAACTGATGTGTCCCCAGCCTTCAGCTAGCACTATGTATTTTCTATTCCTGAATTGCCATTATTTTTGTTTGTTTGTTTTGAGACAGAGACTCAAGCTGTTGCCCTGTGGCATTACAGTTCACAGCAACCTCCAACTCCTGGGTTCAAGGGATTCTCCTGCCTCTGCCTCCCAAGTAGCTGGGACTACAGGTGCCTGCCACAACGCCCAGCTATTGTTTTTTTTTTGGTTGCAGCCCTCATTGTTGTTTGGCAGACAGGGCTGGATTTGAACCCTCCAGCTCAAGTGTATGTGGCTGGCGCCTTAGTCACTTGAACCGCAGGCCTGGAGCCTGCATTGTCTTTTTTTTTTTTTTTTTTTTGCAGTTGTTGGCCGGGGCTGGGTTTGAACCCACCACCTTCGACATCTGGGGCTGGCGCCCTACTCCTCTTTGTGTGTGATTTCCCATACCCATAACAACTCTGTAAATCTTAGCAGCAGGATCTAGATAACAAAATGGGCCCGGAGGGCATGTGTGTGCATAATAGTAAAATCCATTGATGTCTTATTTTCTTGTTCTCCTAACTTCCCCTCCATTGCCAGATTAAATCTTCAAGTTGTTTTCAGTCTGTCTCAGGTAGAGATAAAATCTTATTATGTCTATCTTCTGTCCAGCCTCTAGTTCAACCTTATCCACCCCTTATGTCTTTGCTATATGACCCCATTAGAATTATGTCTTTTTTTTTTTTTTTGAGACAGAGTCTCAAGCTGTCCCCCTGGGTAGAGTGCCATGGCATCACAGCTCACAGCAACCTCCAACTCCTGGGCTCAAGTGAGTCTCCTGCCTCAGCTTCCCAAATAGCTGGGATGACAGGTGCACACCACAACGCCTGGCTTTTTTTTTTTTTTTTTTTGGTTGTAGTCATCATTGTTGTTTGACGGACTGGCCTGGATTCAAACCTGCCACCTTAGGTGTATGTGGCTGGCACCTTAGCCACTTGAGCCACAGGCGCCGAGCCACTTATGTCTTGTTCTTAAACCCTAAATTAGATTGACTTGCTATAGTTATAGATCCTTTATATTCCAAAGGTCAGCTTCATCCCTATTGAGTTCATTTAAAGCAAAAATATACATTATTTATGGTCCCTCTTTTTTTTTTGCAGGTTTTGGCTGGGCCTGGGTTTGAATCTACCACCTCTGGCATATGGGGCTGGCGCCTTACTCCTCTGAGCCATAGGCACCATCATATGGTCCCTCTTTTGTATAATTTGGAATCGGCAAACCAATATTATTTGATAACCCAATTGATTGGTAACCCAATATTATTTTCCCTTGATATATTCTGGGACCTTGCTGTCTTGAAACCTCTAAGGGTAAATCTGGAAAACTCCCATGCTGGCCAGATGGAGTTATCTTATGGGAAGATAAGGCTTACATAAGCCAGGCAAAATCCTCGACTCTTTCCCAAAACCATGCCAGAAAAAATATATATAAAATCTACACTAAGGACCTCAAAGGAGGAAGCATACTCTGATACTCATAAAAAGCCCTCGGGGGCAATGCCCATAGCTCAGTGGGTAGGGTGCGAGCCACATACACAAAGGCTGGTGGGTTTGAGGCAGGCCAGGGCCAGCTAAAGAACAATGACAACTGCAAAAACAACAACAACAAAAAAAATAGCTGGGCATTGTGGCGGGCGCCTGTAGTCCCTGGCAGGCTGAGGCAAGAGAATCGCCTAAGCCCAAGATGAGGTTGCTGTGAGCTATGACACCAGAACACTCTACCCAGGACAACAGCTTAAGGCTCTGTCTCAAAAAAAGAAAATAATAAAAGCTCCTGTGGGTAAACCCTTGGCAGGATGGAAGTACAGACCCTCTTCTAAATCATTTTTGGGGAAGTGTAACTATGGACTGAAAGTACAGGTTGAAGAAGATTAATGGTATAGGTTCACAAAGTTACCTCATGGATTTATTACAAAATAAAACGTTCCCCATGAATAACAATGCCAGCCAATGTTCAGTTAGTTCCAGCACTTAGATTAGCTTTGGTGTACAAGTAAACAGACTTGAATTTGTTTTTGAAATCTCTCCAAAACTGTCCCTCCCACTCGATCTTCATGTCACCATCTAGTGGGTAAAGTTGTGAAAACCCCCGATTTTCCTTAAATGTAGTTCTGTAAGGTTAACATGCAAGGCATTAGCCACTTTCCATGATCACATTTCACCTTACCACTTATCATACGTGGTTGGCAGTAACCTTTTCCTGATATGATATGCATAAGAGAATCAAAACTTTATTCCTGGCTTGGTGCCTGTGGCTCAAGCAGCTAAGATGCCAGCCACATACACCTGTGGGTTCGAATCCAGCCCCAGCCTGCCAAACAATAATGACGGCTGCAACCAAAAAATAGCTGGGTGTTATGGTGGGTGCCTGTAGTCCCAGCTACTTGGGAGGTGGAAGCAGGAGAATCGCTGGAGCCCAGGAGTTGAAGGTTGCTGTGAGCTGTGATGCCATGGCATTCTACCCAAGGCAACAGCTTGAGGCTCTGTCTCAAAAAAAACTTTAATCCTACTTGGATAAATGTGGCAATTAAATAAAAAAAAAAGCTTTATAGGAAAATAACCACCTTAAGAGACTTTAAAAGGAAAAACACTAAGAATTAAAACATTGTCTTAGGGCAGCACCAGTGAGTAGGATGCTGGCCCCATATACCAAGGGTGGTAGGTTCAAACTTGGCCCCGACCAAACTGCAACAAAAAATTAGCCTGGCTATGTGGCAAGCGCCTGTAGTCCCAGCTACTTAGCAGGCTGAGGCAAAAGAATCACCTAAGCCCAGGAGTTGGAGGTTGATGTGAGCTGTGACGCCATGGCACTCTACCAAGGGCAATAAAGTGAGACTCTGCCTCTAAAAACAAAAACCAAAAAACACTGTCTTATGAAGGAGACAAAGCAAGCTTGGGTCACAAGTTAGACTTTATAAAGAAAAAAAGTTGACTCGGCGCATATAGCTCAGCAGCTAGGGTGCCAGGCACATACACCACAGCTGGCAGGTTTGAATACAGCCTGGGCCAACCACAACCAAAAAATAGCCAGGCCTTGTGGCGGGCACCTGTAGTCCCGGTTACTTGGGAGGCAGAGGCAGGAGAATTGCTTAAGCCCAAGAGCTGGAGGTTGCTGTGAGCTGTGATGATACAGTACTCTAAGGTGGGTGACACAGTGAGACTCTGTGTTAAAAAAAAAAAAAAGTAACAGGGCACCACTACTGCACAGTAAGGTTCCCCATCAACTCTGCCTTGTCCTTTCCCACCTCAGTGATATCCCTTTACATATTAAGCACAAGCTCCTGTTAAATGGATCCATTCTTCACAGTGTAGGCTAATTATGGAAAATAGCATTTGGAGTGGAAATAAACAGCAGATAATAATCTATAATTGTTTTTAATCTTCAGGATGAGTCACTCTCAATTTATTTCCAAATTTCTTCTATCATCAGCTGTTCATTTCTTCTTCTTCATCTTTTTTTTTTTTTTTTTAAGAGACAGAGTCTCACTTTGTCACCCTCCGTAGAGTGCTATGGCGTCACAGCTTACAGCAACCTCCAACTCTGGGTTTAAGCCATTCTCTTGGCTCAGCCTCGTAAGTAGCTGGGGCCACAGTGCCCGCCATAACACCCAGCTATTTTTTGTTGCAGTTTGGTCAGGACCTGGTTTGAACCTGCCACCCTTGGTATATGGGGCTGGCACCCTACTCACTGAGCCACAGGCACGGCCCATCAGCTGTTCATTTCTTTACTTTGAAAATCACCAGATTAACACTGCCAAAGGCAAGGGAGGAAATGATGCAAGAGGACAATTCAGAGGCATCACATAGTGAGAAACTGTAAAGAAGACAATCCTCAGGAAAGTCTCTTTTTTGTTTCAGCAAAGGCATCAACGTGTGAACCTAATTCACACTTTCATTATTCCAGTCAGGTTATTTTTATATCAGTGTAATTTTAGAACAAGACTTGCTAGAGGATTATTTATTTCCTGGGAAGATCTGTCCATCACTGTGCATATAGGATATCTAATGGCTAACTCCAGAGTTCATTTGTGAACCAAGAAATTAATTTCTTTTACCCTTCCTTAGTACTTTCACATGTCTTTGTTCCCTAAGTTCTTCTTTCTGAATAAGAAATTTCAAAACAGCCAAAAGTGATGGCTCAAGCCTGTAATCCTAGCATTCTGGGAGGCATAGGCAGGAGGGAGGATCCCTTGAGCTCAGTTCAAGACCAACCTGGGCAGCCAGGCACAGTGGCTCATGCCTGTAATCCTAGCACTCTGGGAGGCCCAGGTGGGCAGATCACTTGAGCTCACAAGCTCGAGGCCAGCCTGAGAACAGTGAGACCCCCATCTTTAAAAAGAGCTGAGTGTTGCTGCAGGTGCCTATAGTCCCAGCTACTAGAGAGGCTGAGACAAGAGAAAAGAATTGGTGGAGTCCAGCAGTTTGAGGTTGCTGTGAACAATAATGCCATGGCACTTAACCCCAGGGTGACTCTGTCTCAAAAAAAAAAACAAAGACCAGCCTGGACATGAGCAAAACCCTACTCTACTAAAAATGAAAAATTTGTAGTGGGCACTTGTAGTCCTAGCTGCTTGGGAGGCTGAGGAAAGAGGATCGCTTCAGCCCAGGCTTTGAGGTTGCTGCAACTTAGGCAGACACTATGACACACTGCATGGCACATCCCCCATGGCACTCCAGCCTGGGAAACAAAGTGAGATTCTGTCCCACAAACAAAAAAAAAAAGAAAGAAAGAAAGAAAGAGCAAGCATATACATTTCAAAAAAAAAAAGGCTTGGCACCTGTGGCTCAAGTGGCTAAGGTGCCAGCCACATACACCTAAGGTGGTGAGTTTGAATCCAGCCTGGGCCTGCCAAACAACAATGACAGCTGCGACCAAAAAATAGCTGGGCGTTGTGGTGGGCACCTGTGGTCCCAGCTACTTGGGAGGCTAAGGCAGGAGACTCGTTTGAGCCCAGGAGTTGGAGGTTGCCGTGACCTGTGATGCCACAGCACTCTACCCAGGGGGACAGTTTGAGGCTCTGTCTCAAAAAAAAGAAAATGACATTATGGGCAGCACGTGTGGCTCAGGGAGTAGGGCTCCCACCCCATATACCAAGGGTGGCAGGTTCAAACCTGGTCCTGGCCAAACTGTAGCAAAAAAATAGCTGGGTGTTGTGGCGGGTGCCTGTGGTCCCAGCTACTCAAGACGCTGAGGCAAGAGAATTGCCTAAGCCCAAGAGCTGGAGTTTGCTGTAAGCTGTGACGCCACAGCACTCTACTGAGGGCAACGGAGTGAGACTCTGTCACTAAAAAAAAAATTCTGACATTATTATAAGAAATGTGATCTAAAGAAAAAAAAAAGAAATGTGATCTAGTTAGATGTGAGCTGAGCTGACTAAACTTGGATGAATCTTCTATTCTCATCAATCTATTTGGGTCCTTAGATTCCCTGTAAAGTCTAAGCATGCTATTTTGTCTCTATTTGAATTGTGTTCTTTAAGCTGATTGGATTCTTAAACCCACTTAGCCTCTATCTCTGACTCAGGGTTAGAAATAAGAGACTGGAGTCCAGATGTTCTCCCTAGGAATGAGGTCTAAATCATAGCTCAATTATTGCAGAAAGGCTAAAAACGGAGGTTTTAGCCTGTCCTCAACATCCTCTTAAAAACAAAAAGCTGCAAATTTGGTTTAGTAGCCATTTAATTATATCAGAAGACCATTCCCTAACTTAAATTCACTTTTTTTTTTTAATCACCCTTCGTAGAGTGGGTAGAGTGCCGTGGCGTTACACAGGTCACAGCAACCTCTAACTCCTGTGCTTAGGTGATTCTCTTGCCTCAGCTTCCTGACTAGCTGGGACTACAGGCACCTGCTACAACGCCTGGCTATTTTTTTGCTGCAGTTTGGCCAGGGCTGGGTTTGAATATGCCACCCTCGGTATATGGGGCCGGTGCCCTACTCACTGAGCCACAGGCACTGCCCTAAATTCACTCTTCACATTTGCTGCAGATTATAACTATATAGGAAAGAAAGTATAAAAACTAAGATACTGGCTCAGCCTCTGTGGCTCAATCGGCTAAGGCGCCAGCCACGTACACCTAAGGTGGCGGGTTCAAATCCCCAGCCCGGGCCCGCCAAACAAAAATGATGGCTACAACCAAAAAATGGCCAGGCGTTGTGGTGGGCGCCTGTGGTCCCAGCTACTTGGGAGGTGGAGGCAGGAGACTCGCTTGAGCCCGGGAGTTGGAGGTTGCTGTGAGTGATGCCATGGCACTCTACCCAGGGGGATAGCTTGAGGCTCCGTCTCAAAAAAAAAAAAAAAAACTAAAATACTACCTAAATAATTCAGGACAAATATCATTTTCATTTGAAATTTGAAGACAATTGAAATTAAAAGAAGTGTTTTAACTATATGCTGTTTTCCCCTTTATTATGACTTTGTAGGCACAATAAAAAAATGTTGGCAACCAGTGAGCTTTCAAGTGAAGGATGTTCAACCTGGAGTTTATTGAATAGGAGGGAATCATTATCTTGGTTTTGGCTTAGTTTTTTTTTTTTTTTTTTTGGCTGGGGCTGGGTTTGAACCTACCACCTCTGGCATATGGGACTGGCACCCTACCCTTTCGAGCCATAGGTGCCACCCAGTTTTGGCTTAGTTAAAACACCTGCAAATGAATCAAGATATTCTGGCATACCCTCAACCCTTCTTTTTTAATTTATTGGCCGGGGCTGGGTTTGAACCCGTCATCTCCAGCATATGGGGCTGGCACCCTACCCTTTTGAGCCACAGGTGCCACCCCAGACTCAAACCTTCTAAAACACACAGATTAAATGTCAATTTATTTTATTTTATTTATTTATTTTTGCAGTTTTGGCCGGGGCTGGGCTTGAACCCGCCATCCCCAGTATATGGGGCCGGTGCCCTACTCCTTGAGCCACAGGTGCCGCCCATAAATATCAATTTATGACAAGTGTTTGCACACTCAGTTATGCTAGATGATGGAACTTGTGTGGAAGGTAGTAAGAATAAAAAGTTTGTCACAGCTCCTTCTGGGAAGTCTTCCTCCTTCCCACTTTCCATGTTAGCTAAAATGAGTGAGCATTAGCTCTTGACGGATACGGTCCGCTTCTAAGTCCAGGGACTCCATGTGCTCATACTCTTCCTCAGGGGGCTGTTCCACGGGTCCTGTCATTGGAGAAGACCAAACATCCATCCCATGCTCTAGGGAGATGTTGTGGAGAACACAACATGCCAAGATGATGTGGCTGGACTTCTCTGGTGAATACTGAAGTGCCCCCTTGGATCCGTCCAGGCAGCGGAACCGGGAGTAGAGGGTTCGGAAAGTCTTCTCAATCACACTGTGAGTTGCAGAATGGGCCATATTATAGCGATATTCTGCTGGAGTTTCAGGAATATGAAGTGGTGTCATGAGCCAGGTGCGGAGAAAGAAGGAACTGTCACCTGTGGGGAGGTCCCAAAGGAAACTCATAATTTTGATATATTGATTATGTCATATGATTATATATGGAATATAAACAAGAAATGAAATTCAGAAAACATATACTAAGGATGAACAAGAAAATACAACAGCCTTTGGAGCCAAAGCACACCAAAAATCCAAGAAGAAACTGCTGTGGTAGAAAAAATGTGTATCAGTTCAGTGCCTGTGGCTCAAAGGGCTAAGGCACCAGCCACATATACTTGAGCTGGCAGGTTCAAATCCAGCCCTGGCCTGCCAAAAAACAATGATGGCTGCAAGCAAAAAATAGCTGGGTATTGTGGTGGGTGCCTGTAGTCCCAGCTACTTGGGAGGTGGAGGCAGGAGAATCACTTGAGCCCAGGAGTTGGAGGTTGCTGTGAGCTATGATGCCACGGCACTCTATCCAGGGCGACAGCTTGAGGCTCTGTCTCAAAAATAAAAAAAATAAAAAGAAAAGAAAAGAAAAAGTATATCAATGTCAGGAGCAGGAAGACATGTGTCTTGGCTGAGAATATCTTTGGTTAAAAAACCAACAAAGAGGTGGGGCAATGCCTGTGGCTCAAAGGAGTAGGGCGCCGGCCCCATATACTGGAGGTGGCAAGTTCAAACCCAGCCCTGGCCAAAAACTGCAAAAAAAAAAAAAAAAAAAACTAACAAAAAGGCTTGGCACTCGTAGCACAGTGGTTATGGTGCCAGCTACATACACAGAGGGTGGCAGGTTCAGACCCAGCCCGCGCCAGCTGAATAACAATAACAACTGCAACAACAACAAAAATAGCGGGGCATTGTGGCAGGTCCCTGCGGTCCCAGGTACTTGGAGGCTGAGGCACAAAAGTCGCTTAAGCCCAAGAGTTTGAAGTTGCTGTGAGCTGTGATGCCATAGCACTCTACTGAGGGCAACATAGTGAGACTCTGTTTCAACAACAACAAAAAAACCAACAAAGAAAAAAGCTGATAGCTAAAGAAAACCAAATCTGTCCAGGGACAGTGGTTTATACCTATAATCCTAGTACTTTCGGAGGCCAAGGTAGGAGTATCACTTGAGGTCAGCTGAATGATACAGCGTGGGTAATACACTCTGAAGGGACAGATGAAAACGAAGACAGGAAAGGATGACACCCTAGGTCAAAATGTTAAAAGCCAAAGGGATATCACAGCTAGTTTCAGGTTTGACAAATCTAGAACTATTCCGCAGATTTAATAGTGGCTTTTTGTTGTTGTTGTTGTTGTTTTGCTTGTTTTGAGACGGATTCTCACTCTTTGCCCTGGGTAGAGTACCCTGGAGTCATAGCTCATAGCAACTTCAAACTCTTGGGCTTGAGCAACCCTCTTGCCTCAGTGTCTGGATTAGCTGGGACTACAGGTGCCCACCACAACACCCAACTAGTTTTTCTATTTTTAGTAGAGACAGGGTCTCATTCCTGCTCAGAGTAGTCTTGAACTGGTGACTCCAGTGATCCACTCACCTTGGCCTCCCAGAATGCTAGGAGTATAGGCATGAGCCACTGTGCCTGGCCTGTTTTCAAATCTTAATAAATGTCTTTTGAATGTTGATTTTAAAAAATGAAGGAAAAAATGAAGGTTCAGAGAGTTCTTACCTGAGGCTTCACAAGAAGGTACAAGACTGAGACGCAGGTCTACAAACGCCTGCTTCATTCTACTTTGCTACATATATAACTTTTCTGTGGCTACAAAATGAAAATTTACACCTACAAACTTACCGAGAAACCAGCTATCTTTGTACATTCCAGCTTCAAACTGACTACTGAGAGAAGACTGTTGCAGTACAGCATAGTCCTGTAGGCTACCTGGCCAGTTTGTCTCCACAGTCATTAGTGCCCCTCTGATGTCACACACCATAAGGCAGTTTAAAGAATGCAGACCTTTGCGATTCACATAGGAGAGATCTTCAGCATTTGGCGCCTTGATTGCCACATGGATACAGTCAACCACCCCTATAACTCCTGGCATCCCTGCTAACCCATAGAATTCATCCTTCAGAGCCTGCATAGAGGCTTCATCAGCTGGAAAGCGAATGAACTGTGAGGCCCTTTCCACAAGTGCTTCGGTGACATTGGCAACGCAACGACTCATAGAGGCTTGACTGATTCCAATAGCATCTCCCATTCGAGTCTGAAAGGAACCTGAGGTATAAAAGCCCAATGCTGCAAGGATCTGTGTCTCTGGGCTAATAGCCCTGGATCGCTGAGTAGGTCTAGACAGACTTGCCCCCAAGAGATCCACCAAGTAATAAATAAACTGTCGAGGAAACCCATACATAGACATCAAGTATTCATCAGTCACATCATCCAGCTTAAAGCGGTCCAATGTCCGGTGACCTCGGCCATACAGCAAGAGGTCACAGTCAAGCACTGTTATTGGTATAGCCATGGTAAATGTGAATGTTGTCTCTCCTTCTCTCTGCTACTTTTGCTGACCTTCTTCCGATGAAGATGTTGGTATAAGGTATTTAAGAAAGCATCGGAATTCAACAGTTAACCATCACTTAAGTGGGTCTGGCATTTATAATCTTCTCTCTGTAAAGATTAGAAGAAAAAATATTAGAAACCTACCAAAAACTTTAAAGTGACTCAAAAGCTACGACAGTTCCTTTTCTACAAATTTCCATTTTTGTTAAGGCAAAAAATGCACTTGTAACTCTATTTTTTTTCTCCACTAACTCATAGCTACACATGAGACTTGCTCTGGTTTGAAGGATAAAGGGAATTTAATCTCGGTGGCTCATTTAATACCTGGCATTTCAACTAAGAACAGCAGAAGATTAATGGAGATAATGGCATAATTACTCACAAGGTAAAAGAGGTCTGCTCCTAACTATATAAGCCAAGAAGCAGCTGAGGAAAGTCAGAACTACCCTGGATAAAGATTACTCAAAGGTTTCATTATCCAAAGCTCTCTGGCTCTACCTGATAAGTTCGGTATAGATGTGGGGGTGCTCAGACCAGTCTAACAAGGGAGGGAGGGTATAAAAAGTACACGTACCAGCCTGGCGGACGTACATTCTGTGCTATACCGACAGGCTTTCACCTCATCCCAAGAAATGCAAATTGTGAGGCTGAGGGCTAAGAAGCAGGGAAAACCAAACAGGTTTGCCAACCAAAGAGCGAAAGAAGCTGGGAGACACAGGTTCGGGAGACGATTGTGCCACTCAAAGTCAGCCAAGTCCGATCACCCACCTCTCCGCGGCGGCCAGGTTCCCAGCCGCACTCCCCACCCACCAAGCCCAGTCCGGCCCTCTCCCGGAACCGGCCACCGCACGCCAGCCGCCACGGCTCGCAACAGCGGCACCGCCTTCTTCGCGTCAGTGCCCGCCCCACGTCGCGTCCCCGCTGCCGCTGCCACTGCGACCTGCGTTTCGCCGACGCACATTCCACAGGCGACCCAACTGGTCTCGCTCTTTCAAAGACCCCTCTTTCTGTTTTTCTTATTCCATGAGGCCCCTAGAAAAATAGAATAAAGGCTAGATGGAAAGAAAATCAACTTTCATGAAGATTTTTGAGGGTTTAACGGACTAAACAAGACGCCCGTGATGTTGCGAAAGTGCGGATGATTCTAAGCATCTGAATTTCCCCTGTAGCTTTATTCCTCCTCCCCTCCCACCCTTATCCCCCCGCCTTCGCCGAAGCGGATGAAAACAAACACTGATGATGGCGGCGCCGGGAAGCTACCGGCTGCTGGGCTTCAGGCAGGAGTGATAACTTGGCTAGTGAGGGAAGCCCTGTAGAGTGCCAGTCGACTTGAATGCGACAACTCGCGCTATCTTGAGAGCGAGACGCCGAGGCCTGTGAGCCAGGAGCCTGCTGAAGTGTGAGGTATCTATCTGCGACCTGTGCTGTCACTGCAACCCCGGAGCGCGGAACCCTCAGGCAGAAGGCGCGGCTGGCCGGCCCCAGGCCCCGGCCTCCGTAATGAAAGTCCCGATCCGCTCTCTGGGCCCCAGCTTCGCAGGTACTAACTTTGGGGGAACACCCCCAGATCTATCAGCGCCCCCGGCTGGGAGGCTATGGATCTGCGGCCTGTCAGGTGCCTCCTTATGGAGGCCCAAGCCGACTAGCCGCGGTTGGGGCTCCTGAACCCTTAAGTTTTCTTTGGGAAGTTGACTTGGTGTAGGTCCCATTGGCCCTTGATCGTTTCCGATCTTTACAGAGGTCCCCAGAACTTTTCTCTCTACTTTCTTTCAGTTATCTTGTAAGGCCTTTTGGAGGTAAATTCTGTGGGTCCCTAACTACGGGGTTGGCTGTATCAATGAGTGAGTTTGGTTTTCATTCAGTCAAGGTTTGTTGAGTGCCAAATATGTACTCCGCGTGTAGG
This sequence comes from Galagoides demidoff, assembly GCA_963574575.1. NCBI lineage: Eukaryota > Metazoa > Chordata > Mammalia > Primates > Galagidae > Galagoides > Galagoides demidoff. The sequence goes on from CAUYQV010141252.1 coordinate 28,618, forward strand.
TGAGGGTGACTGTTGACTAGTGAAAAAAGGGACCCAAGTTTCACGACTGTCTTCTTACTGGCAGTGGAAAGACCTGTGGAAACCTGCGATCCATTCTCATTAAATAAATCTCTGGGTAAGTGGCTAAGCACCTTCTTGGGCTCATCGCTAACTCATTTTTCACTTTACAAGTAAGTCTGGTAAATTCACTTTACAAGTAAAGTCTGTAGTACTTCACGTTCATTTTTTATTCCTTATTTGAGCACACCACAGCCAAAAGAGGTAGAGGTAGAGAAAATTAATGAAAAAGGCCGGGGCTCGGCACTTGTGGCTCAAGCGGCTAAGGCGCCAGCCACTTACACCTGAGCTGGCGGGTTCGACTCCAGCCTGGACCTGCCAAACGACAATGACGGCTGCAACCAAAAAATACCCAGGCGTTGTGGCGGGCGCTTGTAGTCCCAGCTACTTGGGAGACGGAGACAGGAGAATTGCTTGAGCCCAGGAGTTGGAGGTTGCTGTGAGCTGTGACGCCATAGCACTCTACCCAGGGCAACAGCTTGAGGTTCTGTCTCAAAAAAAAAAGAAAAGAAAAAAGAAAAAGGCCAGGTGTGGTGGCTCAAGTCTGTAATCCTATAACTCTGGAAGTTCTAGGTGGGTGGATAGCCTGAACTCAGGTATTCCAGTCCAGCCTGAGCAAAGTGAGGCCCCCCCCATCTCTGCTAAAAATAGGAAAACTAGCTGGGTGTTACAGTGAGCACCAGCTACTCAGGAGATTGAGCCAAGAAGGATGGCTTCAGCCCAAAAGTCTGAGGTTGCTGTGAGCTATGACCACATGGCATTCTATTCAGGGTGAGACTCTGTCTCAAAAAATGAAGGAAAGTAGGAAGGAAGGAAGAAGGGAGGGAGGAAAGAGAGAGGAAAGAAAGAAGAAAGAAAATTTTTTTTTTTTTTTGAGACGGAGCCTCAAGCTATCCCCCTGGGTAGAGTGCCATGGCATCACAGCTCATAGCAACCTCCAGCTCCTGGGCTCAAGCGAGTCTCCTGCCTCAGCCTCCCAAGTAGCTGGGACCACAGGCG
>CAUYQV010141253.1:0-13860 GCA_963574575.1 Galagoides demidoff
TCTCCATATTACTGTGAAATGAGAATAGGTGAGAAAAGGCCCTTCTAGCTTTAAAGAGTTAAATGAAACTTGTAACTTCCTTTAGTGGCGGTACTAATTACCAAGCCATTACACTTCCTATTACTTCAGAGAGCTATTTGACCTTAATATCTTTCTTAAGATCCAATAAATCTCTGATACAAAGAAAACTCTGAAATCATAAATAGAAGCTATGGAGTGGTGAATAGAGGTTTTTTCCTGGGATGTTGTGGCTTGATGGACAGGACCGACAGATCTGGCTGTTGGGAGTGGTATCTTCCCACTTCAGTGCTGCTATGGAATTTTATCCTAGCTTTCAAATTAGTCTCAAGAATGACTTTTAGTATTGGTGGTTTTGTCAGTTTTTTAAGAATGTTATCGACACAATAGCTTCTGGAAATCTTTTTACAGAGAGCATGCAGGCTTTTTTGAGCCTACAGGGCCAAATTGGGTGGGAGCAGGCTACAACTGTTGAGTAGCTGCTGTCTGGGATACAACAGGATAGCTGCATCCTGCTCCTCTGCAGAGGTGGCTCTTATGCGGAATCCTGCTCCCCCGAGGCACGCTACAAAGTGCTCCGGCGTTCTACCCTCGCCCTTTGCAAGAAGATCCAGCTTCCTCGGACACCGGAGTCTGTGTGGGAGGCAGGCCCTAAGTGAATGAGCAAGACAGTCGCGTTAGAAAGGTAGCGAACGGGCCTCCAACGACGAGCAGAGTGACTTGGCCTTCGTCTTCCCCTCGGAGCCGCCATCTTGTCGCCACTTCCCTAACCAGCACAGCGAGCTCTTAGGGCCTGCTTCGCCGCTTCCCTTCACCCAACTCCTATCCAGCGGCGGCCCCTCAGGCTTTGCTGGGGCCCGGGAGGCCGACAGGCCAGAGGTGGGCAGCCTGTGGCCTCTGGGCGCGGCCTGCTTCGGCCGGTGCAGCTACTCTAGCCTGTTCCGGTCCAGCCCCCGGCCTCAGAAAGCTCCTGAGCACCCAGACGCGTCCCGCCGGCACCGCCTCTTCCGCTTTTTCCCCAGCAGACCTGCGCGGGCCTGGGCGGTGTCCGCGCCGGGAGGGTACGCTACGTCAGCGCCGCCCGCACGCCCCGCCCCGCCCCGGCCCTCAGCTTCGGCCTCGGCCTCGCGGCAGCGGCAGCGGCGGCGGCGGCGGCGGCAGGTCCCTCCCCAGACATGGCCCTGGGAGGCGGCAGCACATGGCGGCCGCGGCGGCCATGAGCGCGCCCCCGACCCGCCCCAGTCCCCCCTAGAGGCCGCCGCCCCCGCCCGCCCTCCCGCAAGCCACGGCCCCGCCGCCCCCGGCCCCGCCACCCCCGGCCCCGCCGCCCCCCACCCGCGCCCGCGCTCCCGCCGCCGCCATGGGCGTGCAGGGCTTCCAGGACTACATCGAGAAGCACTGCCCGAGCGCCGTGGTGCCGGTGGAGCTGCAGAAGCTGGCCCGGGGTAGCCTGGTGGGCGGCGGGCGGCAGCGGCCCCCGCAGACCCCGCTGCGCCTGCTGGTGGACGCCGACAACTGCCTGCACCGCCTCTACGGCGGCTTCTACACCGACTGGGTCAGCGGCGGCCAGTGGAACCACATGCTCGGCTACCTGGCGGCGCTGGCCAAGGCCTGCTTCGGCGGCAACATCGAGCTCTTCGTTTTCTTCAACGGCGCGCTCGAGAAGGCCCGGCTGCACGAGTGGGTCAAGCGGCAGGGCAACGAGCGCCAGACGGCGCAGCAGATCGTCAGCCATGTCCAGAACAAGGGCACCCCGCCGCCCAAGGTCTGGTTCCTGCCGCCCGTCTGCATGGCCCACTGCATCCGCCTGGCGCTCATCCGCTTCCACGTCAAGGTGAGGCCTACCGGGGATCCACAGGGGTCTGTGGTTGGCCTGTGGTTCTGGGGTCCAGGGACCAGGGCCGCCCCGCACTCCAAGACCCTTTCCCGAGGCGCAGAATGTCGCCGGGCCGTGGCGGCGCGCGGGGTGGCGACTTCCTTCGGGCCGGGCCGGGCTGGAGAGCGGGCTGGGAGCCGGGCCGGAGCACAAGATGGATGGCCGGCTGTTCAGGCCGTGCACTGTTCAAGCCTGCCTCCAGTTGTCTCTTCAGTGAGCCTCCTCGGGGTCCACAGACGTTATAAGGACACTGGGTAGGGAGCCCCGGACCAGAAGCCAGAGGTGGCAATGCCATCTCCAGTATCCTTCAAATTTTCCCCCTTTTTCTTTTAAGCAGGCAGGTTATTTACCTTCAGCTTCAAAACAAATGCTTATGTTTTGAATTTAGCTTGTTCTTTACTAGCAACAGGTTTATCTAGGAATGAATAGTAATAGCAGGGGATCGCCAGGGCCAGTAGGGAGAAGCAGCTGGAAATACTAGTGCTGCTGCTGCTACCTTTACAAATGTTAGGTGACAGTGAATCTTGTGTAAAGGCCAGTGCATTAGGCGCTTCTTAAGAACACTATCGTGTTCCTTTTAAAATAAGATCTTTAGGGAAATTACAGTTTATGTGTTAGATTTCAGGAATTGTAAAATGTCAGTTCGTGACTTACAAATCTGTGTTTAAACGTCTTTGAAGTAGTTCAGTTTTCTAGATCCAAAGCAAAATAAGTAGTTTAAAATCGGGGCCCAGGCAATACAGGAGTGAACTTGCAGAATGATTTTCTGGTGCACAGTTAAGTATTCGGTGACCTTCACGGGTGCCCTGATGGGTGGGTAATCAGAGCTCCACATTATCGGCTTTTGCTGTCCCTTTGGCAGAGGGCTCCGCAGCTGAAACTGGGCCAGAGGAGAACTTCAGGACCCAGCAGTGACTGTAAAGATAAGCAAATACATGATCCTGGACTTAAAGGTTTTGATTACTTGATTTTAAATTGTTTTTTTTAAAAACATTTTGGGGACCGTTTTGGCTTTTTTAGCGTTTGTCACGGTATCTTCCATCGTGTCATTTTCTTTATGTTTGCTTGAAACTGTGTATGAGCTCAAAGTTTGTGGAATTCTCACTCTTCATGATTGCCTGTGATGAGATGGTGGTAGTTAAGCCTGAAATGATAGCGGAAGTCCCACCCAAGATCCGGTTGCAATTGGTGAAATGTGTTTTAACACTGTGGGTGGAGGCAGCCGGAAGAATAGCGATTGGCTTGTGAATATGGCGGATGCGCAGCGTGCCATTCCTCAGGGAAGTTCGGGTGGGAGGAAGTGCCTGCCTCTCACGTTTTCTGAATTGGAGCCTGGGAGCTCAGAGAAGTAAGGTGATGCCATTTCTCCTATGCGACCACCTCCAGAAGAGACTGTACAACTGTTTATAGCTTTATCTTGTCGAGAGATGGAAAATACTACCTAAAAGACAGGATGAGCTTCTTTTAATTGCTTTTGGTTACATCACAGCTGTGTATACACTTAACTAGTTAAGTAGGATTTTCAAGGGAACACTGGAAATATGATCAGAATCACTATTATATGGCCATTGTGTCTTTTGAAAGAACAATTGAATTCTTTTTTTGTTTTAACATTTCTTTGTATTTGTCTCTGTGTCTCTCTGAATGCCCGATGTACCTAGTAGGGGCTCAGGATTTTGGCCAATGTGTGTTTGGAAGCTAGATTTAAACTACATTTAAGATAATCTCTTCTGTTTAGATTTCTGCATACAGAGTAATCTTGTCTATATTTTGCTTTAGGTAGGCTTTTAATTCCTCATCTAGAATTATAGCCTAATGTTATTTGCAAATGACTCAGTTACTGGGTGTTCTCTTAGCTGGCAATCACACGTTTTTGAAAAATGCCTAGGAAACTTATCTCCTAGAAATTTCTCAGCAACCAAACTAGATAATCAGGAAGTTTGAATACTATGAAGAGGTGGGGTGAAGGGGAAGCTTTCGCTTTCCTCATTGAAGTATCCTTTAAGCTCTCACTCACTGATTGCCCTCTTATTTTTAGATGTAATTCTACCAAGCCTGGTTATTTATTTTCTTCTTCTTCTTTTTTTTTTTTTTTTTGTACTAACGTGCGTGGAGGTGGAACACATTATCCTTAGTGAAGCATCACAGGAATGGAGAAGGTTATTTATTTTCTAATCTCAGGTTGAGAAGAGGGTGAAAAGGAAAGTCTGCCAGAAGTAGGAGCACCATTAATAGCAAGAAGTGACAACAGGAGAGAATATTTAAAAAGCTATAAAAAAGCAGACATAATTCTGAGACCATTTTAGAAGAAGGAAAACAATCCTACGTGTACTTTTGTTATCCTTGAGGGAAGAACAGTGTTTATTCTATAAGGATGATTTTGAGTCAGAAAAATTTTCGTCAAGTGTTCTCTGTTTAAAGGAGCAAAACAGTGTGTGCTGTTTTTTAAAAGTTGCCGTTAAAATGGTTAAAAATTTTAAAACCTTGGGCGGTGCCTGTGGCTCAGTGGGTAGGGCTCTGGCCCCATATACTGAGGGTGGCAGGTTTGAATCTGGCCTCAGCCAAACTGCAATAAAAATAGCTGGGCGTTGTGGTGGGCACCTGTAGCTTTGGACTACAGGAGAATCTTGCAGTTGGAGTTGGAGGTTGCTGTGAGCTGTGAGGACTCTACCAGCACTCTACTAAGGGCAATAAAAGTGAGATTCTGTCTCTTAAAAAAAAAAAAAGTTAAAACCTCTATGAGATATTACATACTTATAGAATGGCTAATTAAAAAAATACTGGCAAAGTGTTAGCTGAGTAGTTGGATAAATGAAACATTTCTCTTATAAAAACTTAACATCTCATTGGCCTTCTCTAAATGGCCAGAAGGGCATAATTTTCTGATCTTTGCTTACAGAAATCTTTTTTGAATTAGAGATAATTTCTTTGATACAGTAATAATTGTACTTCTGGTATGGTAATACTTGTATTTCTTTAAACCATTAGATGTTGGCCTATGTATCAGTTGATTTTGACTAGGTCTCTAAATAGCCTAACTTAGCTAGTTACTCAGAGATTTCCTCTCATGTGCCTTGAGTCATAACCTTTGAAACTTTAGCGAGTGACTTATGTTTATTTTCAAATATTGGTGGCATTAAATTGCTGTAGCTTTCATAAATGTTTCTGCTGTAAGACTTGTGTAGGTGTGAGGGTTTATAGTGAAGTTCTTCAGATTTTATTCTGGATTTGCTTCCATTGTGACTTTGTTAGATCAATTCTCTGGTGTATTTACTTAGATCTTATATAAAATGATATTCATGTTTTAAGTCAGTGGAAGAATGTGAAGTTAGACTATGGTTTAAGATTTTCATGATTAGCATAATAACATGTAGGGATGATCTTTCTTGTGTGCTTGATGGGGGAGAGAACTAGTTAGTATCAAAGTAGATCCTTTTGCACCTATGCCATCTCATCTATCCCTCAGAGTGCTTTGTTACCCCTATTTCCACTTGAAGAAACAGGATCTACTGATTAAGTGACATCTGGAGTAAAGTCATTAGTAACCTTTTCAAGAGGGAAGTGCAGTGCTAAAGTCAAAGTTCAGTTTCGTTGTGTAAGAACATTTTGTGGATGTATTTACCTACAATTCACTGCAGGTCAATTCTGATAGCTAACCACTTCTGTTATTTTTTGCAATTAGAATAGAAGTAGCAAAGTTTCTGTGCATAAGAAAAGCATCCATTAACAAACCCTAAAAACTGACGATATTTCTTATTCTTAAAGACCTTCAATTAATCAGAAGATCCTTAAGGTTGAAAATTGATCATATTATAACTCATACCAATCATCATGTACTTTCCTAGTGTACCAGGTTTGTGACTAGTTTAATTCATCTAGCATAATATCTTCAAAGTTCATCCACATTATGGTTTATGTTACAATTTTCTTTTTAAGGCTAAAATTTCATGTGTATATATACCAAATTTTGTTTCTCCATTCATCAATTAATGGACACTTGAGTTGCTTCCAGTTTTTGACTATTGTGAATAATGTGAAATGTTTCTATGAACATGGTATACAAATATTTAAGTTCTTGGTTTCAGTTATTTAGAGTATACACTAAAAGTTGAATTGCTGGGTTATATGGTAATTCTGTGTTTAACTTCTTTAAGGAGTCAGCATGCTTTTCCACAGTGGCTGTATAGGCATGTAGTTTATGTCACTTTGTATAATATGTGTTATTATACTGTAGTTCTAATTTTTAATATTAATGTGATCACTCACATTATTTAGCAGTTTGCTTTTTTATATAAAAGTCTTTCCATAGCTGTACTAATAGTTCTAATTCTTTTTTTTTTTTTTAGAGACAGAGTCTCACTTTGTTGCCCTTGGTAGAGTGCTGTGGTGTCACAGCTCACATCAACCTCCACTCTTGGGCTTAGGAGATCCTCTTGCCTCAGCCTCCCAAGTAGCTGGGACTACAGGCACCTGCCACAATGCCCAGCTATTTTTTTGTTGCAGTTTAGCCAGGGCCGGTTTTGAACCCGCCACCCTCGGTGCATGGGGCTAGCACCCTATTCACTGAGCCACAGGCACCGCCCAATAGTTCTAATTCTTTTTAATGCCTACATAATGTTCCTTAATTTATCCAACCTCTACAGATGGCACACACAGTAGATCTAAGGGTATGCACATTTTAAAAGTCATACAGAACTATAGAGTCAACATTTTCAGACCTATAATTATCTTATTTTTAAAATACCAAGGTCTCTAGGCTATTTCTGCTCTTAAGTCACCAATTTGTAATTTCTAGATTAATAGACCTATCAAAGCCCACTTTGTCTTTTCCCATCTGCCACTTTGAATCTTTTTCAATTATTATTATTATTAGTTTTTTGGCTGGGGCTGTGTTTGAACCCGCCACCTCCCATATATGGGGTCAGTGTCCTACTCCTTTGAGCCACAGGCACCACCCCTTTTTCAATTATTGAAGTGTTTCTCTTTTCCTGTTACTGAAAGACAGCTTTCCCTAAATGCCACAGTCCTCTCCACTCTCTCCATAATATACTCTTCACTGAGGACAGACAATTAAGTTTGTGAACTATCCTAGAAAATGTGCTACATACCTCATTGCTGAGTGTCACTGTGGTCACCTTCTAAGGACTCCCCTTGGGAAGCTATGCCCTGATGCCAGTACCTAGTCCAACCTTAAGAGCAATTTTGGAACTCTTTCTGGAATAGCCATCAGAGCTGTTGTCGTACAGGGTTTGACAAGTTCATGAACTCTTTCTAGAAAACTTGCTTTGAATGGTGGACTAGGTGCCTGGCATGGGTATATAGCTTCCCAAGGGGTGTACTCTGAAGGCAAGGATCAGAAGAAACACATATACACAGCATCTTGTATGTTTGCATTAGATTTCCAGTAGTCTGTTGGGTTGCAATTGCCTGGATACTTAACCTCTCTCACCAAACTGTAAACTGCTTAAGGCTGGGGACTGTATTTTACTCCTTGTATCATCTGTATATTTAGCATAGACATTTGACTCTTTAATCAAAATGTTTGCTGTGTTCTATTATATAGCCAGACTAAATTTTTTCCTTTTAACATCTGGATCAATGGCTATTACTTGATATGTTTTCTTATCTCCAATTCTCTAATTTCTTTTTTCTTATTCTTATTTCTTTTCTTTTCCTTTTTTCTTGAGACAAGGTCTCACTCTATTACCTGGGTTACAGTGCAATGGTGTCTGTCATGATAGCTCATAGCAGACTCAAACTCCTAAACTCAAGCAATCCTCCTGCCTTCACCTCCCAAAGTACTAGGATTACAATCATTGGCTACCACACTTGGCTCCAAGTTTCTTGTATACTCTTTTCTGATGTTGCAAATGATTTATTCTCCTTTCAGCAAATATTTGAACACTTGTTATTGCTCAAATCAGAGGGAATGAACAGAACAGGAAAGGAAGGAAACCTTTAAGGAGCTTACAGTTGGGGGTTGTGTGTGTGGTTCATTTAAATCTTTACCTGGGTTAATGTTTGGAACTTTCTTCTATATTGTAGAACAGTATGTTATTCAGTGGAGACCTGTGAGTGATTCTTAACTGGAATTGAGAGTTAAGACATTTGGCAGGAGACTTTCGGTAGTGTATGGAGGCATTTTTGGTTGTCTCAGCTGTGGGGGAATGTGGTGGGGTATAAGCTATAGGCATCTATTGGGTGGAGGCCAAGGGTGTTGCCAAGTATTCTATGATTCTACAGAACAGCCTCCAGAGCAAGGAATTATCTGGTCCAAAATATGAGTAGTGCCAAGGCAAGGAAATCCTGGTATGAGTAAATAAAAGAATTCTAAACTTGGGGCCTTTCTAAAGCCATGTAAATGTTTGAAATGTAGATTTCTAATAGTAGGAAGAGAAGTAATCAAAAATAAAACTAAGACTGGGCTTGGTGTCTTAGGCCTGTAATCCTAGCACTCTGGGAGGCTGAGGTAGATGGATTGCTTGAGCTCATGAGTTCAAGACCAGCCTAAGCAAACATAAGACCCTGTCTCTACTAAAAATTGAAAAACTGAGGGAAGAGGATCTCTTGAGCCCAAGAGTTGGAGGTTGCTGTGAGCTATGATGGCACTGCACTCTACCCAGGGCAACAGATTAAGACTGTCAAAAATAAAATAAAATAAAAAACTTAATTTTCTAAATTAATATACATATATACCTTATCTCTAACGAAGTTTTAGATCTACATTGCTCTTCAGGTAGTTTTCTGAAACTTGTACTAATGGGAAGAAACTAATCATAGGAATAAATGTCAAATGCCATGTAATAGATATTTATTTAGACAGAATCTCACTCTGTCCCCTTGGGTAGGGTGCATGATCATAGCTCACAGCAACCTCAAACTCTTGGGCTCAGATGATCCTCTTGCGTCAGCCTCCCAACTGGCTGAGACTATAGTCACCCGCCATGATGCCCAGCTAGTTTTTTCTATTTTTAGTAGAGACGGGGTCTCCTGCTTGCCCAGGCTGGTCTTGAACTCCTGAGTTCAGGTGATCCACCCTCCTTAGCTTCCCAGAGTGCTAGGATAACAGGCCTGAGCCACCATCCCTGGGCTGATTTATTGATTTATTTATTTATTTATTTATTTATTTAGAGACAGAGTCTTGCTTTTTTGCCCTCAGTAGGGTGCCTTGGCATCTCAGCTCACAGCAACCTCCAACTCCTGGCTTAGGTTTCTCTTGCTTCAGCCTCCTGAGTAGCTGGGACTATAGGCACTTGCCACAATGCCCTGCTATTTTTTGTTATAGTTTGGTCAGGGCCAGGTTTGAACCCGCCACCTTCTGTATATGGAGCCGGTGCCCTACCCACAGCCACAGGTGCTGCCCCTGTTATTTTAGAATTAAAAAAAAGATTCAGTGAATTTATAGACAAAAATGTTTTAAATAAAAAGACATAAAAATAAATCAGTTCAGATGGAAATATTCTTCAAATGTCTCTGTAGCTCATCATTTATTTCATTTTTACTTATTTTTATGTTTTCTCTAGAAAGTAGGTCACATGAATACCTTACCTATTATCCAGCCCTCAGAATAATACCTGGCATGTACTACATGTTCAGAAAATATTTGGTAGGTAGATACAATAATTTACCCATTACTGCCCTCATGCAAGGGAGTGTGATGGCATAGAGTTGATAGAAAGTTGAAGTTTCCAAGTCAGGTAGACTTTATTCCAAAGATCACTGGTCTTAGGTTGGCCACCTGTTGTAGGAGGTTTTATCTTTGAATAAACCTTTTATGCTTCTTAAGAGACGTGTTGAGGGCATAAAAGAGGTGATGCTTAGAGAAATTAGCTATCTTTTCTCCTGTTACATCTGGCTTTCTCACATTGTTTCTAGGCATCATAGGGATTATTTCTAGACATTTTAGGGACAGTGTGGAATTAACATGACATCTGTATTTGCAAGGGGGATAGTAAAGCTGCATTATGGTAGTTCAGGATCTGTGATTTAGAAACATAGTATTTTTCTGCCCTAGTCATTTGGCATTTCTTAGTTGACTCTGGAATAAATTAATTTTTTTGAGAAGAATTAATCTAGGTGGGCGTGGTGGCCCCTGCCTATAATCACTCTGGGAGCCTGAGGCAGGAGGATTGCTTGAGCTCAGGAGTTTCAGACCATCCTGACCAAGAGCAAGTCCTCATCTTTACTAAAAATAGAAAAACTAGCTGGGTATTTTAGTGGCCTCCTGAAGTCCCAGCTACTTGAGAGGCTGAGGCAGGAGAATTGCTTAAACTCAACAATTTGAGCTGTTGATACTAAGGCTACCCAGGGCGACAGAGTGAGACTGTTTCAAAAAAAAAAAAAAAAGAGAGAGAAAAGAAAAGAATGAATTCACCATGTTGTTGGCATTTTGTTAGTTAGTGTTGGGAAGTATACTGGAGGGTTTATTGTTGGAGGGTTGACTTTTCACAGGTCAGAAATGCATATGCACGTTAGTAACAATCAGTTGAAACTGTTGGAGGAGATCACTAGACTACATGGATGAGGTTTTTCAGTTTCCCAGACCTATATAGAGTTTGCAGGTGTCATTATCTTAAATAGCATCAGTCTGAGGTTTTCTTTCCTAAATTCTGAAAATTAAATTTTGATGTTTTGTGCTTTAAAATGAAATTTTAACAAGAATAATCCTGCTATTATTTAGCTGTATCATTCGGAGAGTAATGTAGCAGGCTAAATAAATAATACAAATAATGTGGGTGTTTGCTTTTTTATTTTGTTTTTTTATTTTAAAAGTTTATAAAGTTTAGTTTGTGTTTCTTTTATGACATTCATTTCCTTATTATTATCTTTTTTAGAAGAGAAAGCAAACAGTTTTACAAGTTGAGCACCCTTAAACAAAATCCCAAAATCCTAAATCTGAAATGCTCCAAAATCTGAAATTTTTTGAGTGCTAGCATGATACTCAAAGGAGGTGCTCATTGGAGCATTTTGGGTTTTAGATTTTTGAATTTGGAATGATCAACTAGTAAATATAATAAAAATATTCTAAAATCTGAAGAAATCCAAAAGACATCTGATCCTAAGTATTTCAGATTAGGGATATTCATCCTGTATTATCATATTCAATAAGCATTGAATCAGACTTTGATAAGGTCAGCAGCCAATCTGCTAAAGAGATTACAAGGAAAGAAAGAAATCTTAACCTATGGTATAGCCTGGCAGGTACAACATGTTGCAACCTGTTGCTAATTATTATTATTATTATTATTATTTTTATTTATTTATTTATTTATTTTTTTGAGACGGGGCCTCAAGCTTTCGCCCTGGGTAGAGTGCTATGGCATCACAGCTCAGAGCAACCTCCAATTCCTGGGCTCTAGCTGGGACTATAGGCGCCTGCCACAACGCCTGGCTTTTTTTTGGTTGCAGCTATCATTGTTGTTTGGCAGTTCCAGGCTGGATTTAAACCCGCCCGCTCAGGTGTATGTGGCTGGCACCTTAGCCGCTTGAGCCACAGGTGCCAAGCCTATTATAAGAGAAATGTTTATTCCAAGTACTATGCAACATGGGGAGAATCACAGGAGTGATTAGCCAATGTCTCAGTGATGGTCAGGTATCTTTATACGTATATGCTAATTATTGTTGAAAGGGAAAAATAAAATTTCTGTATAGGAAGTTAAAGTTTGGAACCAAGCAGCTTGGCTTTCTGAGAAGATAGGCAGACAGGGTGAAACACTCTATATTATTATTGGTTTTTTAAATTGTGGTAAAATATGCATAACATAAAATCCTAAAATTTATCATTTTAACCATTTAAATGAGGTATGGTATATATGGCTCAATGGCATTGAGTATATTCATATTGTTGAGCAGCCATCACCACATCTATCCTTAGAACTTGTTCATCATCCTCAATTGAAACTCTGTCCCCGTTAAATGTAACTCCCCATTGTTTCCTCTTCCCATTGCCTGGTAACCATCATTCTACCTGCTATCTCTGAATTTGACTACTTTAGGTACCTCTTATAGTGAAATCATATAGCATTTGCCCTTGTATGTCTGGCTTATTTCATTTAACATATTGTTGTCAAGGTTCATCCAATATTGTAATATATCAGAATTTTCTCCCCCTTTTTTTTTCTGTAGCGACAGAGTCTCACTTTGTCACCCTTGTAGAGTACTGTGCTGTCACACGGCTCACAGCAACCTCTCACTCCTGGACTCAGGTGATTGATTCTCTTGCCTTAGCCTCCTGAGTAGCTGGTAGTACAGGTGCCCACCACAATGCCTGACTATTTTTTTATTGCAATTTGGCCAGGGCTGGGCTTGAACCTGCCACCCTCAGTATATGGGGCTGGTGCCCTACCCACAGAGCCAGAGGCGCCACCCAGATTTTTCTCCCTTTTTTAAAGCTGAATGATATTCCATTGTATGGACAAACCACATTTTGTTTATGCATTTGTCTGTGGATGGATGGGTGGTTGGATTGTTTCTACCTTTTGGCCATTGTACTACTAAACATGAGTGCATTTTTTCTTTTTTTTTTTTTTTGAGACGGAGTCTCAAGCTATCCTCCTGGATAGAGTGCCATGGCATCACAGCTCATAGCAACCTCCAACGCCTGGGCTCAAGCGAGTCTCCTGCCTCCGCCTCCCAAGAAGCTGGGACCACAGGCGCCCGCCACAACACCTGGCCATTTTTTTTTTGTTTGCAGCCATCATTGTTGTTTGGCAGGCCCGGGCTGTGGATACGAACTCACCACCTTAGGTGTATGTGGCTGGCGCCTTAGCCCATTGAGCCACAGAAGTGGAGTTGTATAAGGTGATAATTCTGGGTTTGATTTTTGAGGATCCAGCATACTGTTTTCTATAGAAGCTGCACTGTTTTACATTCCTTTTTTTTTTTTTTTTTTTTTGAGACAGAGCCTCAAGCTATCCCCCTGGGTAGAGTGCCATGGCATCACAGCTCCTAGCAACCTCCAACTCCTGGGCTCAAACGAGTCTCCTGCCTCAGCCTCCCAAGTAGCTGGGACCACAGGCACCTGCCACAACGCCCGGCCATTTTTTGGTTGCAGCCATCATTGTTGTTTGGCAGGCCGGGCTGGGGATTCGAACCCGCCACCTTAGGTGTACGTGGCTGGCGCCTTAGCCGATTGAGCCACAGGCGCCGAGCCACTGTTTTACATTTCTACTAGCAGTTCATAAGAGTTCCATTTTCTCTACGTATCCTTGATAACACATTTTCTGGGTTTTTTTAGTTTGTTTTATAATAGCCATTCTAATGCGAGTGATACATTTTCTCATTGTGGTATTGATTTGTATTTCTTTGATGACTAGTCATGTTGAGCATCTTTTCATGTGCCATTCCCTAATTTTAAAAAGAATGTTTTATCTCTTAAGACTACACCCAGGCGGCTCCGCGCCTGTGGCTCAATCGGCTAAGGCGCCAGCCATGTACACCTAAGCTGGCGGGTTCGAATCCCCAGCCTAGGCCTGTCAAACAACAGTGATGGCTGCAACCAAAAAATGGCCAGGCGTTGTGGCGGGCGCCTGTGGTCCCAGCTACTTGGGAGGCTGAGGCAGGAAACTCGCTTGAGCCCAGGAGTTGGAGGTTGCTCTGAGCTGTGATGCTACAGCACTCTACCCAGGGGGATAGCTTGACAAGGCTTCGTCTCAAAAAAAAAAAAAAGGCTCGGCGCCTGTGGCTCAATCGGCTAAGGCGCCAGCCACATACGCCTAAGGTGGTGGGTTCGAATCCCCAACCTGAGCCCGCCAAACAACAATGATGGCTGCAACCAAAGAATGGCCGGGCGTTGTGGCGGGCGCCTGTGGACCCAGCTACTTGGGAGGCGGAGGCAGGAGACTCGCTTGAGCCCAGGAGTTGGAGGTTGCTATGAGCTGTGATGCCATGGCACTCTACCCAGGGGGATAGCTTGAGGCACCGTCTCAAAAAAAAAAAAAAAAAAGACTACACCTAGGCTTGGCGCC
>CAUYQV010141258.1:0-29260 GCA_963574575.1 Galagoides demidoff
GCGGGTTCGAATCCCTAGCCCGGCCCGCCAAACAACGACAGCTGCAACCAAAAAAAAAAAAAAAAAAAAATGGCCGGGCGTTATGGCGGGCGCCTGTGGTCCCAGCTACTTGGGAGGCGGAGGCGGAGGCAGGAGACTCGCTTGAGCCCAGGAGTTGGAGGTTGCTATGAGCTGTGATGCCATGGCACTCTACCCAGGGGGACAGCTTGGGGCTCCGTCTCAAAAAAAAAAAAAGAACCAACAGGTTTGACACTCATCGGGGAAGAAAGTAAGAAAGTCAAGCAAACAGGCTCGGCGATTGTGGCTTGAGTGGCTAAGACGCCAGCCACGTACACCTAAGGTGGTGGGTTCGAATCCAGCCCAGGCCTGCCAAAGAACAATGATGGCTGCAACCAAAAAAAATAGCCAGGCATTGTGGCAGGCGCCTGTGGTCCCAGCTACTTGGGAGGCTGAGGCAGGAGACTCGCTTGAGCCCAGGAGTTGGAGGTTGTTGTGAGCTGTGATGCCACATCACTCTACCCAGGGCGACAGCTTGAGGCTCTGTCTCAAAAAAAAAAAAAAAGTCAAGCAAACAATGCGATGAAAGCACGGAGATAAACGCATTAACGCTGGGAAAGAGGATTTTTGTTTCCAGGATCAGCTTAAAAACAGTATTTGCTAATGAGCACGTACATACCATGTTTTAGCATCAACAAAAGCGCCCACATAGTGGACGTCCACACTTTCCTTTTTCTGCAGTTGACTTTCCTCTCATTCTTTTCACTCATCTCAATTCTTCTCCATTTTCATTTGCTTAGAAATAATCTCAAATCTCTATCTTCAGCAAAGAAAATCAAACCAGAAACCTTTATCTCCTTCCTCCAAGTCTGAAAACACTTCACTAAACTCAAATCTTCTCATAAACTCACATATACCTATTTCTAATCTCTGCCTTTCATAATGCTACAGAAAATTCTCTCTCCCTTCACAAGTAACCACCACCCTATTTTCATCTTTATGATACTTGATCTGCAGTTTCTGAACTGTTGATTCCTGTCTACTTTTCTATAGGAAATTCTTCACAACCAGGCCCAACTTTCCAGCTTTGGGCTCCATTCTCTGCCCCATTCAACATCACCCTTCCTCCAACACAGTTATTTTCTTGTGCCTTCATCTAGGCCACAGCTTCCTCCCCTGCTTTCTCCCCACTCATGATAAACTCTTCATCCGTCAACTCTCTGGTTTGGTCCTCTCTATACAATTCTTCTACATAGGATTTTCCTTTTCCCAAAACACAATTAGATGAAACTTTTTTCTACCTTTTTAATGCTACTTACTGATGTCTTTATTCATCCAAGCATGGTCCTTGCATGATACTGGCTGGGAATTATGCCTTTTCCATCTTTAGTCCAGTGCCAGTAAAATGCTTGGATAAACTGTAAATAATCAATACATGCTGCTTATGTAATTGTTTCACAAATGAAAAAAACTTTGTTGCAATCTTTTTCTTTTTTTTAAACAGGGTCTTGCTCTTAGTATTGGGGCTAGAATGCAGTGGCCTCATCATAGCCTACTGCAACCTCAAACCATGGACTCAAGCAATCCTCCTGCCTCAGCCTCTTGAGTACCTGGGACTATAGGCACACACCACCACAATCCACTAACTTTTAAATTTTTTATAGAAATGGGGGTTTATCTTGCTCAGACTGGTCTTGAACTCTCAGCTTCAAGCAATTATCCTGCATTGGCCTCCCAAAGTGGTAGGATTATAGGAGTGAGCCACTGCACCTGGCTAGTAGACTTTTTACAATTTAACTTTAAAGTTCATTTTCTGTAAATTGTTTTATCCTTATAAAGAACACTTTGGGTCAGGCACAGTGGCTCAAGCCTATAATTTTAGCACTTTAGGAGGCCAAGGCAGGAGGATCAGTTGAAGCTAGGAGTTCTAGACCAGCCTGAGCAAGAGTGAGACTCAATCTCTACAGAAAATAGAAAAATTAGCCGGGTATGGTGGCAGGCATCTGCAGTCCCAGCTACTTGGGAAGCTGAGGCAGGAGATCACTTAAGCCCATGAGTTTGCGGTTGTAGTGAGCTAGGATGATGCCATTGCACTCTAGCCCAAGCACTGGGACAAGACCTTGTCTCATAAAAACAACACTTTGGATAAGAAAAATGTTTTTGATAAAGCAAAAAAATAAGACACAAATTTAATTTATCTTGTAGCAAAGAGAAAATCAGAATTTGAAACCCAACACTTAGAAAAAAATTCTATTTCATAGGGAAAAATGCTAAGAGTGTATTTTAGTGGGCAGTGAATATACTGCATATATTCTATGTAAACAGTCTAGCAGCGGTTAAAAGAATATACTTTGAACCAAGTGCCTAGGTTCAAATTTTAGCCTTATCACTTACCACCTACAGTCCTGGGCGTTATTTAAGCTTTCTGTGCCTAAGTTCTTCTATAAAATGGAGTTGACAGTACTTACCCTCCTTGGGGAGTTCTATGGCTAACATGGGACGACAAACAGCAGGTAGAGAGTGCCTGGCATGATACGTGCATTGGGAACTTACTACTATATACTCTTTTAGTATTTACCCGTTATTTCCTATGGCACATCCTTTCACGTCTCTACCAGGAATGGTGAAAGCTGATATAATCCGTCCTTTACATCTTGGTCTCTGCTAAAATCAGAGACACACTTGTAAGCGCATAGGACAACACGTCCATAAACACTGACCACATGCTTCTCAAAAATGTCTATGCAATTAGCTAAGATAGCTTGAATTTCAATTAAGATGAACAGATTATTCCCAACATTTAAGTAAGTGACTTTCTTCCTTTGGAGTTTATAAAGATCCATAATAAAAAGTTTTTGGGTGGAGCCTAGAAATTTGCATTTTCCTTTATTTTTTTTTAAGAGACAGTCTCACACTGTTGCCCACGTTAGAGTACAGTGGCTTCTGTGTAGCCAGTGTACTCTAACCTGGGCAAGAGAAATTCTAAATTCCTGGGTTCAAGGGATCCTTCCACCTCAGCCTCTTGAGTGGCTGGGACTAACAGATATGTGCCATCATGCCTGGCTAATTTTTTTCTCTCTCTTGGTAGAGATGAGATCTCCCACTTGCTCAGGTTGGTTTCAAACTCCTCAGTTAAAGTGATCCTCCCACTTCTACCTCTCAGAGTGCGAGGATTACAGGTGTGTGCCCCAACTCCTGGCCCCAAATTTGCATTTTCAACTGTCATCAAAGATGATTCTTTCAGAGGCAGGTAATCCTTAGACATAATTGGAAACTCTGATTTAAATTTAATGCCTGTGGTTCTTTTTTTTTTTTTTTTGAGACAGAGCCTCAAGTTGTCCCCCTGGGTAGAGTGGCATCACAGCTCACACCAACCTCCAATTTCCTGGGCTCAAGCGAGTCTCCTGCCTCCGCCTCCCAAGTAGGTGTGACCACAGGCACCCACCACAACACCTGTCTATTTTTTGGTTGCAGCTGTCATTGTTGTTTTGGCGGGCCCGGGCTGGATTCGAACCTGCCACCTTATGTGTGTGGCTGATGCCTTAGCCACTTGAGCCACAGGTGCCGAGCCAATGCCTGTGGTTCTTATGTTGGGCTGGTAATCAGATTTATACAACTTCACAAAATTGCACACAAACTTTATGGCCACCCTGTATGTTGCTGGACCTAACCCCAAAGATTATCACTTCAGGGATATTTTTTAAGTCTCTTGGTAATAAACAACCAATTGTATATTTCATATTTTGAAAATGTTTCTGAGTGTTTAACAGTTAAATATAGGCCAGGCACGGTGGCTTACACCTGTAATCCTAGCACTATGGGAGGCTGAGGTGGGTAGATAGCCTGAGTTCAGGAGTTCGAGATCAGCCTTAGCAAGAGCAAGACCCTGTCTCTACTAAAAATAGAAAAACTAGCCAGACATTGTGGTGAGTGCCTGTAGTTCTAGCTACTTGGGAGGGTGAGGTAAGGGGACAGCCTGAGCCCAAGAGTTTGGGTTATTGTGAGCTATGATGATGCCATAGCACTCTACTCAGGGTGACAGAGTCAGACTCTGTCTCAGAAAAAGAAAAATGTGGCAAGTAACATTTTATGAGATATGACCCTTTATATTAACTTCACAGGTCTTGGAACTGAAAAATAAAAACAAAGGCCAGAAAAAGGATTAACAACTTTGTTAACTAGAGCCAAGAACAGAATCCTAATTTCTCAAAAACTTTTTCCATGAGTCTGGTTTTTAGCAAATTGATGACAATGTTATACTACATCAAGATGTGTTTTAAATCATAGTCACTAATCAGTCATTAATGCTAAGATTATTCAAACTGTATTTGGGAAAAGTGATAAATGAACACATAACCATCATTACAATTATTAGCACCTGTATGGTTTTAAACGTGGGAACTATTTTAGTCAAGGCAATTTATTCATGGCATCGTGACAGGCAGTAGCATAAGCAATAGTAGTGCCTCTTGGCACCCAATACTGCTCTTCTCATTTAATCTTCCCTTTCCTTACCTCCCTTCTCTGACCCAGCTGCTGGCAATTTTTTTTCTGTAAAGAGTCAGACAGTAAACATTTCAGGTTTTGCAGGCCATACGGTTTTTTGGAAACCATTCCATTCCAACACTGTAGCACAGAATCAGTCATAGACAACATGCAGATGAATGTGGAGTTGTGTCCCAATAAAACCTTATTTACAAAAATAGGCAGTGGGGCGGACTGAGGATTGTAGTCTGCCCACTCCTCCTCTGACCAAAAAACTACAGATGCTTAATTACTTTTCTGATCAGGAAGTTAAAAATTTGGCTTGGTGCCTGTGGCTCAAGTGGTTAAGGCCCCAGCCACGTATACCCAAGGTGGCGGGTTCGAATCCAGCCCGAGCCTGCCAGACAACAATGACGGCTGCAACCAAAAAATAGCCGAGCATTGTGGCGGGCTCCTGTGGTCCCAGCTACTTGGGAGGCTGAGGCAAGAGACTCGCTTGAGCCCAGGAGTTGGAGGTTGCTGTGAGCTGTGATGCCACATCACTCTACCCAGGGTGACAGCTTGAGGCTCTGTCTCAAAAAAAAAAGAAAAAAGAAAGTTAAAAATTCTACAAAACATGCTCTTTTCTCAAATGAGAGGTTATTACTGTTTCATGAAATTGGGATCAGATCAAATAAAAATCAAATTATGAGGGACCAGAACTTGGTACTTCAGAATTTACATAGAAAACAATTTAATAAAATTCCTCTCTCTTAATATGTTTTAGTGTTCTGTATATAGATTAAACTACTATACAACAGCATGTTAAAAAACATGTTTATTTTACAATATGTACAATGCAGAACATATTTAAAACCATTATCAATTAAAATAAATGAAGATCATAAATCACAATTTAGTTTGTTCTTAGTGTATATACTTACATTATAAAGAACATATAACAAAAACAGTCAAAAGTGTGCATTTTACTAAAACTTGGTATATACATATTCCATTGGGAAAAAGCAATCAAAAATGACTTAAAGCAAAGCTAGGTTCCTGTGATGCGTAGTAACCATTATATATTGTCTGTATGAGGTAGTAACTAAATTATTTTGGCCATGTGTTAATACTCTAAATCAAAAGAAATAAGAAAAAGATCATAAAATAAGGCCAATCAAAGTAAAACTTCCACAAGAAATTTGAACTACTTCACTCTATGGAATGTTATAGTTCTTCAATGTGATTACATGAAATGTTTAGTGTGGACTCTTTAATTGTGCTAATTTATTCTTTGTGCATACTGTAATTCAGACAATGACTGCAATGATAACATCATGGTACCGCTATTCTGTGATTCAAATTTTTCAAAGGTATTGTTTTTTGCACAGACAAGCAATCTTAGAAGGTTCTGCTTAAATATAAAAAGACCAGTTACTACAACAGATGGTTATTGTAATTGGCTTGTTTAACATAGAAAACAATCCAAATACATTTAAAAAAGAAGTTGTGGAGCCAAATGCATATAGACATCACAGCTTACTTTCGTGACTTAATACATCACATATCAATACTTTGTGCAAATATAAACACCAGTGTACTTGCATTAAAATTAAAAACAAGATTATAAAATGATTACAGCCTCCATTACAATTTTAAAAGTTACAAGATTTGTATTCATATTTGTATTCATATTCTAAATTACATATAATAAAAATACAATAGTGTTAAATGTGCTGTTTCTTTCCCAGCA
Organism: Galagoides demidoff; assembly: GCA_963574575.1. Taxonomy (NCBI): domain Eukaryota; kingdom Metazoa; phylum Chordata; class Mammalia; order Primates; family Galagidae; genus Galagoides; species Galagoides demidoff. Next base: position 6,215 of record CAUYQV010141258.1, read on the forward strand.
TCCCATTTTGTAATATAACCACACCCAAGAATATACTAAAGAATTCTTAAAATATTAACCCCAATTGCATTTCTGTCAACATTTACATCTGTACAGATAGGACACTTACTTGTACATCTCATAAAAGTACATTATCTACATCAATTCTTAGTGTATGTCTTCAGCAATATGAAGTTTCACAGAAAAATACTGCCTATATGTACAAAGATTACATAACAATGAATTAAGCACTTGTGTGGTTCAATATGCTAAACATATCCATACCACTTAAAACAAAAATTTCCCCCATCTTGTCTCATGCCACAATAAATTACAAAGTAACTGAAGCCAGGTTACTGCAGCTTTTGTACAGCTTCACGCATCCATTAATGTTGCAGCGGTAGTGTTCTTTCTTTCTACAGTTAACTGTCAAAGCATAACAATTCTCAGTAACTGTTTTCATGACCCGCCAGGATGTATAAATTGCTATTTGCTGTAGGGTTATCGGTTGGCCTACTTTCCAAAACCACGACCCTAAAAGTAACAAACAAACAAAAAACATGTAACAAAACAAAGTTATTCTTAAAAACAAATGGTAGCAGAAAAACTTTCCATTGCTTTTCCATTATATGCCTCTATAAACGCTGCTTGTTTGTTTTGTGGCCACAAGTCATTTGTTATTGCTATGATTACAGGGCCAGTTCTAGCTCCGGTTCTAGCTCTAGTTCTTGCTGCCCACTCCCTCCCACCTCTAAGCCAGTGCTCTTCTAAGAGTCAGAGGTGGGGAGAAAGAAACTTAATTCTTATGGCAAATTCTAAAAGTAATTTGCAGTTCAAGAATCAAAGCTACATTAGAATAGATCTCTAAAATCCTTTTGGCACTAAAAACAGAAAGTTCTGTTTTGTCAGTATGTGGTATTTCCTCTTTCTTCTGCTAAAAAATCAAGACTTTTGATGGTATGTTTAATGCAAACTAGTACTGACAGATCTATACATTCCTGTTACTGGAAGAGCAGGTACATTTTCAAACGCTTTATAGCTTCTGACTTGTGTATTTGAGAATACAGTGTTCAACATACTATTGCACAAGTTCAATTCCCTTCTAAAAGAAACCAGTTTCATGCTAGATTTATAAAAACATTTAGTACTGTGCATTTAATAACAACCCGTTTTCATACCTGTCAGATCCAAGCAGCCTGAAAATTCTTGTGCTATCTGAAATTTCTTGTGTTACCTGTTCAGTTAAAATATAAATTAATTTCTGAAATTAAAGATAAAAAAATGTTATATGTGCATTTCATTATAACTCTACAGAAAAGAGATATAATCCCTAAGATGGAAATACATCCCTGAATGATAATTTAAATCAGCATGTAGATGCATCAATGTGTCAAGTCTAGGAAGAATGAGGCTAATTTTGAATTAATCACAAAATACAGGCAAAGGAAAATACTTGTTAACTTACAGATTTCATGGGAAAAACTTAAAAACAAAGCACCAACTTCACTTTATTTACTAGAGGCCTTTGCCATTGATGCTAATGTTAACAGCAAGGCCACTGGTAGCCACGGGCCACTGAGATCTGGTTCTTAGGTTGCCATGTGTACACTATGAAATCTTTGAGTCATACCTGACTTCAGTTTTAATCTCAGTTCTCCCACTTACCAGCTCTGACACTGGGCAAGATATGTAATTTGTTAGAAATGGTTTTGCCTTCTTTAAAAACGGGAAAGAAAAGATCTATGCTGAAGCAGCTTTTTGTAGTGTTCTCGTAAGGATTAGTGGTATACAACCTAACTAAAGAAGTGTTCAATATATAAACCTTTCCCATTCTTTTGCAATTTGATTTTGAAACTAAATTCATTCCACCAAACCCCCACAATTAGTTTTTCTGCAAACACTAGTGATTTTCACTAACGATTCCTAACTTCCACTGTAACTCAGCATATGAAGAAAACAACATGCTCACTTCCCTGACAGTGATCCCCAATGTATTTTGAGGTCTGCCTATTAGAGGGACATAACATTTTTGGAGGTGCTGTGTTGAAGGGCTGCCTGTGTAGCCTGAGAATGTCCTTTAGGTGATTTTTTGGCAAACTTTTCTTTCTTTCATTTTTTTCTTTTCTTTTTTTGAGTTAGTCTCACTTAGTTGCCCTCTAGAGTACTGTGCTGTCATAGCTCACAGCAACCTCTAGCTCTTGGGCTTATGCGAGTCTCTTGCCTCAGCTTCCCAAGTAGCTGGGACTACAGGCACTCGCCACAATGCCTGGCTATTTGTTTGCTGTAGTTGTCACTGTTGCTTTAGCTGGCCTGGGCCAGGTTAGAACTGGCCAACCACGCTTTATGCAGCTGGAGCCCTACCCACTTAGCAATGGGTGCCGCCCATCTTTCTTTGTTTGTTCTTTTAAAAAAACATTCTATTCTGTCTATAATGCTTTTTCTCTTTGACTAGTGTTTATGGGCTGTTGACTGTTCTTAACCTCCTTGCTCTAGTCCCTCAGGTACTTTTAGAAGATCTTATTGACAAGTGAGCTCACTGGGGGAATGGCTCGCTAGAAACATATCAGCAGCTACCTTTCTTCAACACTTCCTATGCGCCAAGCACCATGTCAAGCACATTACATGTTCATGTCATCTTAACAACTCTCAACTAAGTGACATGCCAAGGTCCCAAGGGTTGAGAGTTCAACCTGAGTGTCTCACCTCTGGAACCCAAGCTCATGATTACTACGCCATACTCATGAGAAAAACCACTCTCAGCTTAATGAACAAAAATTCAGGAAACAAATGAGCTATTTTCTTATTCAAGGGATCCGAGGATTCTCTTCTTCCAATGATCAAGTAAAAGTTAGCTTGGGGTACTGGAAGATTTTTTTGATAATTTTACTTGCCTATTAACATTATAGAGGGTTAAGTACCATATCTTGTTCATGTTTTTAGCTCCGAAACTTCCTGCCATAAATGTTGAACTGTACTGACTATGTCACATGGCTTGGAGCCATATTATTCCTGTAAGGATGGAAGGACTTATGAGATGCAGGTAAAACATTAATAAAAAAGGAAGGAGAAAAGGGCAAAGAATCTTGTAAATGTCAACTGAAGAGGGATAACAGAAACAGGGGGCAAGTTGGCTTTAAGAGACATGTAGAACCCTTTGCTTATAGCTTGCATTGGTCCTTATCTGAAATACAAGGTAGAAAAAGGGCTTGAGGACAGGGAGAGCCCACACCAGCTCTCTTTTTCTAAATCCAGGCAATGGCCAGGGGAAGTTGAAAGAAAATCATAGTTGACTCATTTTTAGCAGTATTAGGAAGGTCTTGTTCTGAATTGATCATCTAGACTAATCTAGAATAAACATTAAATATGCACTGACGTGTCTGAGTAATGAAGAGAAAGGGGTTATAAAGCATGTGCTACTGGCTTTATCAGTAGACTCAATACTCTATGTATTAGTAAAATTAGCAAATCAAGCATTACTTGTATCACTTAGGAATTCTGCAAAGTTTAGAGAAACTGATTAAAGTGAAATTTCATAATGTCTTGTGACTACGTAATGGCTGTAATTTTAAAAAGCTTACTTACCTCATTAGATCTAAAACTTCTACCTTGCATTCCGTGTTTCCAGAAAGCTAGCACACTGTCTTGTAGGCAAACTAGCAGGCAAGAACAGCTCAATTACTGTTAATAGTACAAAAGTTCAACTGATAAGCATCCCTTCATTCCTCTTTCTATCTCGGGCAGCAGTACTTCAATTAACAACTAATGTCAGCTACCCCATACTCGTACTGCATCTTTACATCTGAAAGTTTTAAAATACACTATGTAGAGCTTATTCATCTCTTTGACAAAAGGAAAATTCACTGAAAATATTTATTTTTTAAATAATTTTTTAAACTACCACAAACATATAGAATAATATAGAGAAAAGCATAAAAACACAAATGTATCTACCACTCAACTGTCAGATTCTAGCCTTTTGCCATATTTGCTTACACAGCTGGCATCCCCTAGGCCCCCTTTCCCTGATCCCATTCCAGCCTTTCCTTCTTCTCTGAGATAACCATTATTATAAATTTGGTATTTTTCATTCTCATGTATAAAACATACAGTAAAACTTTCAGCTTTTAATATTTATATATTCAATACATGATTTTATGCACATTCAGTAAGCAAGCAATCTAATTCAGCTTCCTGCAGATAACTCACTGTACCAGCATCACTTGTTGAACAGTCCGTCATCCCTCCTGACACATACTGCTGGGAATCCCATTTACAGGCAGGCCCCTCTTCTGTCTGTCCCTGTGTTAATACCACACTGTCCTAATTACTATGGCTTTAAGGTAAGTTTCAATACTATGTAGAGCAAGCACTTGTCAACACTGATTATGTTACCATCCTTGGTCTTTGACTTTCCCATGTAAATTTTTTTCTTTTTTAATATTCATTCTCAATTATTACAAAATATGTGCAAATTTATTATACATCCTTACAGGGTATATGTGATGTTTTGATACATGCATCCAATGTGAATTCATCAAATTAGAGTAATAGGAGTATCTATTACTCTAGGCATTTATCACTCCTTTGTGTTAGAAACATTTCAGTTCCACTCTTTTAATTATTCTGAGGTGTACCCTAACTTACTGTTGATTTCAATCACTCTGCTGTGCTATCAAACATTGCTCACTCCAACTATAATTTTTGCCTCATTAACATCCCCACGTTGGCTTGGCACCTGTGGCTCAATCAGCTAAGGCGCCAGCCACGTACACCTAAGGTGGCGGGTTCGAATCCCCTGCCCGGGCCCGCCAAACAACAATGATGGCTGCAACCAAAAAATGGCTGGGGCTGTGGCGGGCGCCTGTGGTCCCAGCTACTTGGGAGGCAGAGGCAGGAGACTCGCTTGAGCCCAGGAGTTGGAGGTTGCTATGAACTGTGATGCCGTGGCACTCTACCCAGGGGGATAGCTTGAGGCTCCGTCTCAAAAAAAAAAAAAAAACATCCCCACGTTATCCCCCCTCGCTACCCTCCCTAGTCCATTCCACTCTCTGCCTCTATGAGACTGATTGGTTTTCATATTCAGTGTCCACATGAGTGAGATTTGGCTTTCTGTGCTTGGTTTATTTCACTTAACATAATGTTCTCCAGTTCTATCCAGAAATCCAGAAATTCATTCTTTTTTGGAGGGCTACACACTATTCCCTTGTATGTATGTACCACAATTTCTTTATCCATTTATCTTCTGAAGGACACTTAGGTGGATTCTGAATCTTGGCTACTGTGAATAGTGCTGCAATAAACAGGGAATACAGATATCTTTTCAATATACTGAACCCCCCTCCTTTGGATATATACCCAGGAATAGAACTTCTGGGTCATATGGTAGTTCTATTTTTAGTTTTTTGAGGTCCATATGAATTTTAAGATGAGCTTCTCAGGTAGCACAAAATACCTCACTGGAATTCCTACTGCAAATGCATAGAATTTGTGGATTAACTTGTGAAGAACTGACACCTTTCTCATATTGAATCTTTCTCTTTTTTTTTTTTTTTGAGACAGAGCCTAAAGCTATCCCCCTGGGTAGAGTGCTGGTGGCATCACAGCTCACAGCAACCTCCAACTCCTAGGCTCAAGCGAGTCTCCTGCCTCTGCCTCCCAAGCAGCTGGGACCACAGGTGCCTGCTACAATGCCTGGCTATTTTTTGGTTGCAGCCATCATTGTTGTTTTGGCGGGCCTGGGCTGGATTTGAACCTGCCAACTTAGGTGTATGTGGCTTGTGCCTTAGCTACTTGAGCCACAGGCACTGAATCTTTCTACCCATGGATGCAATACAGTTCTTCATTTGCTCAAATCTTCTTTTAAGGGTGGCGCCTGTGGCTCAGTGAGTGGGGCGCTAGCCTCATATACTGAGGGTATTGGGTTCAAACCTGGCCCTGGCCATACAGCAACAAAAAAATAGTCAGGTGTTGTGGCAAGCGCCTGTAGTCCCAGCTACGTGGGAGGCTGAGGCAAGAGGATCACCTAAGCCCAGGAGTTGGAGGTTGCTGTGAGCTGTGTGACGCTGCCACAGCACTCTACCAAGGGTGATAAAGAGAGACTCTGTCTCTAAATAAAAGAACTTCTTTTATGTTTTTAAAAAATAATTTGAAATTTCCTAGATAATGGTCTTAAACATGTTTGAATTACACTTATACAAGTTATTTACTGTCATTGTGAAAGGGATTTTTCTTCCTATTAAATTTTTCAGTGATTATTTAGGAAAGTTATTCATATCTATTAACTTCTTTTTATTAAAACATAAAGAGGTAGATCAAGTATACATTAATGCATTTATGGGGTACAATGTGCTGATTTCATACACAATTTGGAGTGTTTACATCATACTGGTTAATATATCCCTCACTTCATTTACTTCATTATCATGTTAAGCCATTTATACTCTATACTTAATAGATCTGACATGTACCCTTGTAATATGCACCATATATGTGATCCCACCATTCACCCTCCCTCCATCTGACCTCCCCCCTCCTCCCTTCATCCTGGGCCATAGTTGCTATCTGTTCTTCATATGAAAGTGAGAGTGATTGTATATTGGTTTTATAATAGTACTGAGTACAATGGATCATTCTTGATATACTTTACTAAGTAGGATATATTCCAGCTCCATCCACATAAACATAAAAGAGGTAAAGTCTCCATGGTATACATGTACCACAATTTATTAATCCATTCATGGGTTGATGGGCACCTGGGCTTCTTCCATGACTTGGCTATTATGAATTGAGCTGCAATGAACAATCTGGTGCAAATATCTTTGTTATAATATGAGTTTTGGTCTTTTGGATAAACACCTAGTAGAGGAATTGCAGGATCAAATGGCAGGTCTACTTTTAGATCCCTGAGTATTATCCATACTTCTTTCCAAAAGGGACATATTAGCTTGCACTCCCACCAGCAGTGCAGAAGTGTTCCCTTTTCTCCACATCCATGCCAACATCTGTAGTTTTGGGAATTTGTTATGTGAGCCACTCTTACTGGAGTTAGATGATATCTCAAAATGGTTTTGATTTGCATTTCTCTGATAATTAAAGATGATGAACATTTTTTCTTGTGTCTGTAGGCCATACACTATCTTCTTCAGAGAAGCTTCTGTTTAAGTCTCTTGCCCACAATGAAATGGGATTACTTGTTCTTTTCTTATTCTAAGTTTGAGTTCTCTGTGGATTCTGGTTATCAAACCTTTGTTTGATAACATAGCGTGCACATATCCTCTCCCATTCTGAGGGCTAAATGCTCGCTTTACTTACTGTGTTCTTGACTATGCAAAAGCTTTTTGATTTGATCAGATCTCAGTAATGTATTTTTGGTGTTGTTTCAATTGCCCAGGGCGTCCTCCTCCTAAAGTATTCTCCCAGGCCAGTTTCAAGTGTTTCCCTTGTTACTTCTTTTTTTTTTTTTTTTGAGACAGAACCTCAAGCTTTCCCCCTGGGTAGAGTGCCGTGGCATCTCAGCTCACAGCAACCTCCAACTCCTGGGCTCAAGCGAGTCTCCTGCTTCTGCCTCCCAAGTAGCTGGGACCACAGGCACCGGCCACAACGCCCGGCTATTTTTTTTTGGTTGCAGCCATCATTGTTGTTTGGTGGGCCTGGGTTGGATTCGAACCCGCCACCTTAGGTGTATGTGGCTGGCGCCTTAGCCATTTGAGCCACAGGCGCCGAGCCTCCCTTGTTACTTCTAACAACTTTGAATTCTCTTTTGAGCTCTAGCAATTTATAGTTTTATATTCTATGTAGATGATCTTATTATCTACAAAAAAGAATCTACTTTTTTCCACCTAATATTCATAATTCCTTTTTCTTGTCAAATGAGACAATGCTAAAATGTAATAATAGCAAACAATTTTTATCTTGTTCTCTACTTTAACAGAAGTTAGTCTGACCATTAAACATGGTATATTTAATAGGTTTTGGTAAGTAAAGGACATTTCCTGCTATTCATAATATGCTAAGAAGCATTTTTTAAAAAAATCATTAATGACTTAGACTATATAGAATGCTTTTTTATGTATCTACAGAAGAATTATATGATTCTTCTCTTTTAGTAGTGTAGTATATTACATGAACGCATTTTCTGATGCTGAACTATCCTTGCTTTCTTGGGATAAGTCTATTATTTGATAATATACAATCCCATTTACTAATATTTTATGTATTTACATTTTTTAAAAATCAATTTTCATTAGGATTAGATCATCATTTTTGTTTTCTGCGCTAATCTTATTTGAGTTCAGCATTGGTGTTAAACATTAATTTTTGTTCAGAATTTTTTCTTTGTCTACCATCTGAAACAACGTGCTTAGGATAGGATTTTCCCTTTCATTAAGGGTGGGTAAAAATCACCTACAAAGACATCATGCTTAGTTATCAGAGGAGGAGCCTGGCTGTGGTTTCCTGTCTCCCCTGGGGCATTTTCAGTTTTCTTTATCACTCTAGAGCCCAGCTGGGGTCTACTTCTACACTCTAAGCCCAGCAGGCCTGCTGGCATTAGGCCTGAACACTGCCTTTTAAGTTTCTGTTGTTCGCCTTGGTTTTTGACCCCTTGCTATGTCTTTTTAAGCATGGATACCATTTTAATTCCTTGAATCAGATGCCTCCCAAATTGACTTACCATTATCATTTGTTTATTGGGTGAGGGACATTCTAGCTAAAGAAAACAGAACTAGGAAAAAGACAAGAGAACTGTCTGCCCTTGGCTTTACCCTCTGCCAACCTTTTATTCTATGGATAAAGGACACCAGAAAACGTGTATACAGTTAAACTGATTATCATTCATTTTTCTAGCATTATCCTATATATGATCATTTTCACCTTATTTTTCCGGAATAATCATGTTAGAATACTAATTCTGTTGGAAATGCTTTTCCAGAAAAAATTCTTATCCAGCAAAATGCTAAAAATTGGCAAGGAAATTCCATAGATTTTTCTGGTCAGCAAGTGTAACAGCAAAAATACAACAGGGTACACTAAATATTAAATTTTAAAGTGCTTACATGATCAGGAAGAAATGGGAATTCATAACTATATTAGGAGAAATAATATTTACTTATTTTTGAGATAGGATCTCACTCTGTTGCTCAGACTGGAGTGTAAGTGGCATGATCATAGCTTACTGTAACCTGGGACTTAAGATTTGAGGTAAGTAATCTTCCTACTTCAGCCTCTGAGTAGCTAGAACTACAGATATAAGCTATCATGCCCGGCTAAGTTTTTTAAAAAAATTTTCATAGAGACGAAGGTCTTACTATATTGCCAGGCTAGTCTTGAACTCCTGGCTTCAAATGATTCTCCCACCCCTGCCTCCAAAAGTGCTGGGATTATAGGCACAGCTACCATGCCTAGCTGAGAAATGATATTTAACTATTTTGAAAATGCCAAATCTGCAAGGGAAAGAACATTACTAAAAAACTACTTCGGAGAATGTATAAAAGTGAAGGATAGTAAGACCCAGTATTTATTATAGCCTATATTTTAGAAATATCAGTCCTTAATTATATCTATAATTTCAGATAATAAATTATTTTAAGCAGTTCAAAATGCAAAGAAACATAAAACTTTGATTTACCTATTGATTCAATCTGGAAATCAAAGGTGAGCTCTGATGATAATTTTCTGCTAGATTTTAATCTTCCTTGGAGATTTACAATTTTTATACAGCCTAGAAGGGAAAAAAGTCACTCAGAAATGAAGATTAAAAATGTCTTATTAAAATAAGATATTCATAAATAAAAACTTACAATCCAAGCATACAAGAATGGTATCTCTCTCCAGTTGGGTTACATGAGTAACACTTGTCTGCGGGGTATCTATAACACAAACAAAGCTTGGTAAACTTATAGAAAATTGTAATATTTAAAGCACAGAAACATTTAAGAGAAAGAATTTTAATGGTAATAGTATTTCAAATGGATATAAATTTTTATAACACATACATAGTAGCTGAGCCAGACTACTTGGGTTCAAATGCTGATGCAAGTACTAACCCATGTAATTTTTCAACACAGCAAATGTTAGCTACTGTCAATGCTGCTGTGATGTAAAACCCACGGATATGCAGGGCTGACAGTACTGGAAAACAAACTGTGCTTCAAACATTCTATAATGCAGCTCTTCTGTTTTGTGTTTTAAAAGATCAGCTTTGCTGTTAGCCTGAGATCTGTGTACACTACGTGTAGTTCTCACGCTATGATTCGTGTATCGACATCACCAGCACCAACTGGGAATTTACAGAAAATTCTTAGGACCCACTCTAGATCGACTGATTGAGAAACTCTGGGGTGAGGCTTGGCAATGTATTTTAATGGGTGTCCCAGGGATTCTGATGCATGCTCAAACTTGGGCATCAGTGGTATGTACTGAATACTCAATGATCTCCTCACCAACACTCCTACGAAAGTGAGTGAGTGGGATTAAAAAGGGAACACCACCTTAAGAGGCAGGGCAAGTAGAGCTATGTACTATATAAATTTTCAGGGATATACCATTTAAAATCACATAAAATACCTAAAAATTTTGACATTTATAAAATTTTTAAGTGCCTACACTTTTAAATATTTCCCATGTTAATACGCTTTAATATGTTTATGTTTTAAATGCTTCCTATGTTAACAAAATTCTCTAAAAAATAACTGTGAAAAAAATAGAACAAAAATAAAAAATAAATGTGAAACATATGATGTATTAAAAATATTTGCATATGCATAAACTTATTTACTTTTATTGAGGGTAAGTGCTTTTTTTTTTTGAGACAGAGCCTCAAGCTGTCGCCCTGGGTAGAGTGCTATGGCATCACAGCTCACAGCAATCTCCAACTCTTGGGCTTAAGTGAGTCTCTTGCCTTAGCCTCCCAAGTAGCTGGGACAACAGATGCCCACCATAACACCTGGCTGTTTTTTGGTTGTAGTTGTCATTGCTGTTTGGCAGGCATGGGATGGATTTGAACCTGCCAGCTCTGGTGTAGGTGGCTGGTGCCTTAGCCGCTTGAGCTACAGGCACTGAGCCTTGAGGGAAAGTGTTTTAACTGGTATTCAATTGGCCATATAAATGCAATTATTTCCAAGTAAGATTAATACAAATATGACTTTAATTGCTCCCTGTATAAAATGACTTTCAAGATAAACTGTGTTATTTAAAATGTCATATTTTGTGTCATATGTTTTTTAAAAAACCATAAAATGACTCAGGTATTTATCTTATTTTATAGTAACAGATGTGTTTCTGCAAAATTATTTATTAATATGCACCAAATACAGGCCATTGAGGATTAGATTCTTACCATATTCATTACCAAACATAAACATTGATGTATGTGCTCTCAATGTACATGCTTGGTCAAACTGTTTTACACGTACCAAATGAGTTAGGTATAAGTCATCCTCTTCCAGTTTATAGTTATTTAAGACAGGCTTTTTATATAGTTTTTGCTTAAAAAGAGACATTGCAAACTCATGACTTAGAAAACCAGCATATGCATTGGCTGTAGTAATTCCATAAAAATCACAAACCTGATTCTGTAAACCATGAAGAGGTAGAGTTTGGATTGACAGTCTCAAATCGAACGACCTGGTTGAAATCTCTCCCTCTGCTGACACCAACACAAACTAAAGGGTACTCCTGTTCAGGAACTACCAGCATTTCAAACAATCTAAGTGGACAAGGTATAGGAAAGTCTATGTGCTAGTGAAAGAGAAAAAAAATACATTAAATGTAAGAAAATAAAAGCCAAATAATTCTATGAGAATACTGCAAAGAATTTTGTTTTATTCAAGTCTATTGTACTAAGAAGACTGCTTCTTGTCACAGAAATTCAGAGTATGCAGAAAAATCAAAATTAGGAAGTATCCTTAAGAAGACTGTAAGTTTATCACTGTAAAAAATTTTAAAGTTAAAATCACACAATTTTAAGATATGAAAGCTGGAAGGGAGCTTTATAAGTTGCCTGTCCAACCTAATGCCATACCCCTGAACTATTTCTCTAGATTCTTTGAAAACTGTTATCAAGCCAATTGAGTTCCTTATAATTGGGCAGATTTTCACACTGTACCATGTAATTCAAAATCACTATAATCACTAACTGAAGAACTAAAAAAATGTATTTTTAAAGAATAGAAAAGTTGACAAACTTCTATACAAAGAATGTGACAGTTTGGCTTTCATGCTTACCTTAATTAACATAAATTTCTGCATTGGTTCAACCCATTCTAATAGAACGATGCTAGTCTGCAGTGCCCCGCATAGGTATTTATGGCCTGTGTAAGGATTTCTCACTGTCAAGGCAAAAAAGTAAATATGAGTTCTCTCACAATACCTACAAAGTCCTTCTAATTACAGTTCCATGCTCAAAACAGAAACAAAAGCTAGATGCCAGTTTGATTGCTTAATTAGACAGGAAAGTGAAAAAGAAATGCTGTTTCAGGTAATAGCAGGAAATGCCCTCAACATATGCAGGATTTTTATTTGTATGCACAAATAAAATCTCCAGTTATAATGGGGTCGGGGGGCCAGGGAGAAGGACTTTAGATCTTATTGTAACACGGAAATTAGCTGAGTAGCAATGTAGGCGTACAGCACCCCACGCTCAGACACGGCAATTTAGCTTGTCAAAGAACAGGGGGCTCCGGGGAACACTAACATAGCAACATCCGGAAAAAAAGGGTTCAACTAAATTTGTGGGAAAGTTGTCAAAATGATAGGACACAACACACTTAGGTGGTTCACAGGGTGTTTTTTGTACTAATATTCGGTGGCAATAATGCTCTGTTTCTAAAAATAAAACACTTGTGCATATCCCTCCTTTTTATGAAACTGTTACGGTTACTAGAAAGCATTACAGACAGTAAGCAAACCTTAAAATACAGGTTTAAAAGCAATAAAATTGTATTGCTTCATATTTTGTATTTTTCTTCTGGTTAAAGTGAATCTATTTGAAATAAAGACAAAAAATTTAAACAGTAAAATCCACAAACTTCACATAGATTTGAAATAATTAAATGGTAGAGAGGAAGTAAACAGCACAATCACCCAGCCAAAGCAAACAGAAGAAAAACCCAGCCCCCTGCTACTCCTATAGTTAAGTCAGTCTGCTGGATGTTCTAATAGTGACTGACCACCATGTCCAAACCTAATCTTGTCATCTCCTTTGTCTTAATTAAGCAGCTCTTCTTGTTCCTGATAATGACACCCTGCCATCCTGCTAGTCTTCTGGGGTTGAGGCCTCGGTCATCTCTGGTACCTTTCCCCTTCGGTCCTGGATATGCGTTTCATTTCTGCTGCTATTGCTGTAGCTCAAGACCTTCTCCCCCACTGCATAGCACATGTTTACAGGAGGCCTCTCATGCTGTCTCTAACCTAACTGCTCATATGTTCTGCCATTCTCCTCTCTAAAACTAGCATCCAGTTAAGGACGCAGTGTGGCAACACAAAAAGTCATCCATTTCTCTAGTCACCAAATCATTTAATAAACACCTGCTAAGTACAAGGTAATGGCCAAGAGATCTAAATCTGTTTTACTTGAGGGGAGATGAACTACTACTGGCAGAATGCTCTGGACTAGTACAGTTTTAAACTAGATTTAAAAGTGAAAAAATGAAATGGGGTTTTCTTAGCCACTGTGGAACCCAGGGAGCTTCCTGTCACTGGACAGGTCACTTACTTACCAACACAGCATTTCTGACACCACTTGGTTTCAGGAATTTTTGCTGATACGGAAAATTTCCTAAATGTAAATAAAAATCAGTGTATAATACATGTAGGCAAACTCAGTATATGATAAATGTGCTATTACTGATCAGTAGAGAAAGGAGGAGTTCAAAAACTAGTGCTGACATAATAGGCCACTTGTTAAAAAGGAGAGTTAAATGGATCCGTGCCTCATGTCCTCCAAGAAATTCCAAATGGATTAGAAATTTAAATATGAAAAAAAAACCTATAGTGGTATATGACCTTGGGATCCCTTCCAAAAATTCAAAAAGAACAAATCATACAGGAAAATACCTATAAATTTTAATTGACATTTTTTCTGCTGATAGATCTTTAGCACCTCAATTTATAGGTGGTATTCAATTTGTTGAATTAGTAAGTTTGGATTGATTATTAAAAGATACAAATGAGAAGATAGGTCAAAAACCGGGAAAAGATATTTTTCGTGCTTATAATAAATTTAAGCCATATAAAAAGTTGTCTTACTGCTTCAACAATTTAAGACCTTCTTTTATTTAGACATCTTTATTTCTCTACTCAGGAAAAGTAGAATGCAGATATTCTACCAAGGGACTTTAAGAGTCCTGCAGTAACATCTGATTCAACTTTAATAGGTAAAAACCCATTTTGAATCATTTTTTACAGCTACAATTTAAAAAATACACACATGTTCACATGTCATTTATAATGAAAGTTAAAATAAGGGAGGTGATAGTGCATCAAGCTGTGCGAACCTCAAATGTCTCCATTTCTGTACACCTAATTAAACTTCCTTTAAATACATAAGTGAGCCAAAGATTAGATGTCAGTGCTCTGGACTGGTCTTTTTTTTTTTTTTTTAATAAAGCTGTACAATTTTGCATACACATTTTATAGTACATGGGGACATTCACTATCATTCTAAACAAGCTCAGAAGAATCTTCTTGGTGGATGTTTTTGTCACTGTACAACTGACAACAGATTAATAACCAGGTATATACAACACTATGGTACTGTAATTTTAACCTTTCATATGTTTTATATATTGATATATTTATAAAAAGTTATAATAATTATAGTTAACATTTACAGATTCCTTACTATGTGACATGCATTTTACATGTTCTGTGTCTTGTTCTACGAGCAATACTACAAGGCAGTCATAGCACAGAAATCCGAGGCTTAGATTTTTTTACTCAAGATCTTCCAGTTAGCAGTTTAGGGAGGAAAAAACCCTAGTGTCAGTCTACCTGATTCTAATGTTCATGGTGATTCAACTTTGAGAAAAATCTATTACTTCTCATTTATACTTCCATGCAAATTTAAATGAAGATATGTCTTGAGTTTGCAAGGTAAGATGTTAAAAACTGTAATCAAAATATTCTTGATACTATGATATCTAAACAATGCTATAAAAATTATTAGATGCTGAGGCACTGAATGGCTATGATGGAAATCTAGAATATCCTGACTTCAAATTTTTGGTTTATATATTTCATTTCTCCCTTGACTATTTTATATTAAAGTTTTACATTTTAATTTATAATTTTCTAAAGTATAGTTAGACTTATAATTTTAATATGCCCCTTAAATATATATTGGGGTTTCTCATATCTTAAAATTAAACACCCTTAGCCAAACTGTTTGAATCAATGCGCTTTTTAGAATGTTAACAAATGTGAACCAAGCTCTTGGTAGACTTTCCTTGGCAAAAAGTTTAATGTCCCAGTCCACACTCACACACTTGTCTCCTGGCTCCCAAAGCTAACTTAGAGTTTAATTTACTGAAATGGTCAAAACCCAGGAGGAGTAACAGCTGGTTCTGAAAGACCATAAGGAGGACTAATACCTGGATAAGAACAACAACTATGGCTTAGAATTAACTTTTTTTTCAGCAGAAGAGAATTTTAATTTCAGTTTTATTTTTATTCTTAAAATATTTCAGAAGATTAGGGAGTACACATGTTTTGTTTACACTTAGTTTCTATACAGACTGAGTCAAAGTTATAAGTGTGCCCTTCATGCAGGATAGTGTATACTGTACCCAGAATTAACTTCTATCAAATATTCAAAGTAAAGCTGTGGGCTCTACACACTTGCCTTAATTTTACTCATAAGTTTGCAAAAGGCAATAAAACTTATTTCACCAGCACCAAAATTAACTGGAATTCTAAGTTAACCAACATTCTTAATGTATTTAATGTAGGGTACACTATAGGCATAGTTCAATTTGTCATGTAGGTACTTTATATAATTTATTATTTTCAAAACAACTCTGCAAGATGAGCATACTGGTTCCATGTATAGCTGAATATGCTTAGAGAGGCTATGTAATCTACGCAAGGGTCCCATAGCTAGTAATGACCCATGATGTAAACTCAAGTCTATTCAGATTCTAAAGCTTATGCTTTACTAAAGAATTTTAATATGGTATGAGTACCTATCTTTAGGAATGAGAACCACAAGCCTCTCAGTTTTCAGAATAAGAATAAAATGCTCAAAGAATGTATAAGTTGTGTTCACTGTATAGCAGAAGTGGTACTCATACATAAAATACCCCCCTAATAGAGTTTTTAGATATCCTACCAGTAAGAGAGTTGGGAGTGGATTTTATAGTAACTAATTACTAGTTAATGAATTTCAAGAAAGTAGGACGGATATATTTTTGGCTAAAAAGTGACTACTCTAAGTGGCGCCTGTGGCTCAGTGAGTAGGGCTCTGGCCCTATATACCGAGGGTGGTGGGTTCAAACCTGGCCCCGGCCAAACTGCAAGAAAAAATAGCCTGTAGTCCCAGCTACTCAGGAGGTTGAGGCAAGAGAATCGCCTAAGCCCAAGAGCTGGAGGTTGCTGTGAGCTGTGACACCACAGCATTCTAGGGCAACAAAGTGAGACTCTGTCTCTAAAAATAAATAAATAAATAAATAAATAATAGTAATATCTCTTTACAGTGATAGCATTGTACTGTAAAGAGACTCCCTCAGGGAAGAAATCTTACTTAAGTCTGTCTCATCTCTTCATGTGCATTTGGTATATTCAGTGAAGTTTGGCAGAATTAAACATAGCTAAAAACAAATAAGCTAAAAAACTTTCTATTATAATAAAAAGATATCAAAATATGACTGCATTAGTTTTTGTGCGTAATATTCCTTGGAGGTACTTTATATGCACCTTATACATATACACAGTCAGTTTCTATGTCCACAGGAATTTAGGATAGCAAGTTTCAAGTTTTGATGGAAAGATGGTGTAGGTAGGCAGATAAATGGCAGCTGGGAAAAAAAGAGGGGCAGATAACTACTGGGAAGAATAAAAAACCTCCCAACCACAGTTCTTGAGACTAGTTACAGGAGCCACATCCTAAACTCAAACTATATTCTATAGCATAAAAAAATCAAGTTCATAATCGCAATTCTACATAACCATGAAAAGATTCAATTAAATTCAATATAATCTGTATTTTAAGGTAACAGAAAAAAACATGCAGTAGTTTTTAAATGATTTTCATCAAGGTTATTTATTTTTTTTTTTTTGAGACAGAGTCTCACTTTGTGGCCCTCAGTAGAGTGCTCTGGCACATAGCTCACAGCAACCTCCAACTCTTGGGCTCAAGCAGTTCTCTTGCCTCAGCCTCCCAAGTAGCTGGAATTACAGGAACCTGCCACAATGCTTGGCTTTTTTTTTTTTTTTTTTTTGAGACAGAGTCTCACTATGTCACCCCCAGTAGAGTGCCCTGGCGTCACAGCTCATAGCAAACTCTTGGGCTTAAGCGATTCTCTTGCCTTAGCCTCCCAAGTAGCTAGGACTACAGGCACCTGCCACAACGCCTGGCTATTTTTTTCTTGTTGTTGTTGTAGTTGTCATTGTTGTTTGGCAGGCCTGGGATGGATTCGAACCCGCCAGCTCTGCTATATGTGGCTGCTCCCTAGCCACTGAGCTACAGGAGCCATGTCATGCCCAGCTAGTTTTTAGAGACTGGGTTTCGCTTTTGTTCAGGCTGGTCTCAAACTCATGAGCTCAGGCGATGCACCCAACTTGGCCTCCCAAAGTGCTGGGATTATAGGCGTAAGCCACCACTCCCAGCCCTAAAAAGGTTAATTTTTAAAAAGATTTTGTGCACAAAGTGGTAAATCTTGGCTATAATATAAACTTGGCAATTGAGAACAACAGATTCTTAAGGTATTTGAAAGCTAACGTTTTTTATTAATTGCTTTACAACAAATATTAGAGAGAAGGAATGGCTATATAATAAAATACAATTTAATTTATGCCAGACTTAGAAAAAATCTTTCAGTCAACAAATATGGTCTAATATTATAATGAACAAAAGGAAGAAGATAGCATAATAAAAAATTCTTTAAAGTAGAAAAGGAAAACCCATCAATTTCTAAGTAATTATCTCCTAATACAAAAAATTCAATAAATAATTTTGATTTTCTAGGCTTAGAAACTGTTCTTTCAGATAAATGTTATAGTTAACTCAAATCCATTTGTCAAAGGCATTTTATGTATAAAATTACAACAAATTACAGAAAGAAACTAGTTTTTTTACCCTACAGAAACACAGGATTAAAACTTCAAAGAGAAAATTGTTAGATGTAATTGCAAAGTAGAAAGTAGAAAAATTCTAGAACAAAACTGTGATCAATAAACTTTTGTTAAAATATATTACTTAGAATTTTTTCATTACACAGATTTCTCTCTCTTTTTTTTTTTAGTTATTGTGTTAAGACATTTATATTCTACAGTTAGAAAGATTCACATGTACCCTTGTAAGATGAACCATAGGCGTGATCCCACCAATCACCCTCACTCCACCCAACCTCCCCCCTCCCCTCCTCTCCCGCTCTCCTTTTCCGGTATTCTTGGGCTATAATTGGGTTATTGCTTTCCTATGAAAGCTATAAATTAGTTTCATAGTAGGGCTGAGTACACTGGATAGTTTTTCTTCCATTCTTGAGATACTTTGCTTTTAAGGGACCTGAAGAAAAACTGAAGAACACGTGATTTCTCTTAACCCAAACTAAGTGTTTTCATTTTCTGTAGTGGAAGTATTCCTAACACACTATAGGATGTCAGGACAGAAGCGTCATGTGCCCTTACCTTGGCAGTATTCTGTCAGGAAGTTTGTGTGCTGGAATCGCAACAGGTAACTTCTGCATTTGTCTTGCATAATCAAAAAGCCCTGGTAAGTTATGGGAATAAAGCTGAGAAGCTTTACCTGTAGAGAAGAATAAATGTCACATAAAAACTAATAACAAACAGCAACAATCATAAGGTATTTAAAAAATAAAACACATACCAGATATTGATAGCAAGCAATTGTTCATTACGTACAACCATGTACACCGTCGAGGGAATAGCTGATTAAAAACAAAAAAAATGCAGTTTATAAAGGATAATACTTAACAGCAATGTAAATATGTACATACTAACCATGTAAGCTGTCATATCAATATGACAATTCTTTAAAAAGCAGTCAGAACAAGATGATAATACACATATACACATTTATGTGGGAGAAAGAAATAGTAACGTAATTTTATCCTAACATATGATTAACTTAAACCTCCCTTACGATGACAACTATGTAACCCCAAACTATGCAGGAAATAAGAATATTTTCAAATAATGTCTATTCCTTCATTTTAGTTGGGATGGAATAATTAAGACTTTCCTGGGCATTCTCCCCTAAATGTATTTATCTAGGTGACTGCACACAAATGGCTTCTAGAGTGTAAGATACAGAAAAAGGATTATGGTGGAGGGAAACTCAGGATATGAAAACACTAGGTGTGCTGGGAAAAAATGCTGACAGAATACGATGAAAAACTCATAAATCCTAAAGGATATATGAGTATCTATGGAATTCACTACTGAAATTTAGTACGTAAGAACTGAGAGGTGCCTTTGGAAGCTTGACAGTGGTTAGTACTCTGGACAAAGAGAAGGGAATTTCATGGAACATGGTCTATATACTCACAATGTACATAAAATGTCTTATTTTTCCAAATAAGTAAAATGTGGCATTGCCATATAGTTTTTTAAAGTTGTAAAACATCCCTATAGGTGCACCACAGACTGACAAGATAGCAAATCACATTTCTTCCTTTCCATAAAAAAATCCACAACAGAATTGAGAATTCACTGGTTACGTTGAGAAAACAAGGCAGAGAAAGGGGCAAAGACTTATTCCAAACCATATGGCAGTACCACATACACATTACCAAAGTCGCAAGAAACTCATTTTTATTTAATTCAATGTTGAACTGGGTTTATTTTCATGCAAATGTATACTTTAAAAGTATTTCTCTAGCACCACATCTTTGGTTTATTATGAAATCATAACACTTGTAAATATACTGAGTTTGCTTATTTAATACAAGCATATATAAAGAGCCAGACCAAGACACAAATTTCTTTCATATTATCACCACAGGGACAGTGGAAAGGTATTTATGGAGTTTTATTAAGGTGTTGGGTTTCATTTTGAATTTTCATTCTTAACTACATGTTTTAAAATGCCAAAGCTTTTCTAGATTTCTAATGCCTTCTTCCTTTAGCAAGTTAGACTCTGGGTGATATAATCTGTTTAACAAAAAAGAATGTAACAGTTATTATGAAGAATATATTATATATAGTTTGCCTAGATTTGTATATCTGTTTTCTCAATGACTTTGTGCAACCACGGGTAATTTATTTAATATCTATATCTCAGTGTTCTTATCTACAAAATAGAATACTGATATCTCACAGAGATGTGTGATAATTAAACAAGGTATTTCTTATAAAGCACTTAAAAGAGTATCTGACACACAGTGAGTACTCAATGAATGTTAGCTATAAATAATAATAGCAAATAAAAAAATTTAAAATGAGGCCTCTGTTTTGTTTCATTTTCTCACCTTTTAGCAACTTCCCTGATCTAGTAGACTCATGCTACAGTTTCTTTCTCCCAGAGTTTAGAGAAAACCAACCTAATAATCAATTTCACAATGAGATGAAAAATTTAGGATCTCACATATACTCATTCTGTACTCTGATAGGCATCCTCTGGGAGGGAGAAATGTTTCTCTTTGAAGGACAATGCTTAACTAAGAGTGTATTACTCCAGTAGTGTAATTTCAAATGTCAAAGCAATTAAGAATGGAAGTTATTGCACCTGGGGGCTGGGTGGGGCTAGCAGGTGCCTTCACTTGCTTAGGGCTGGGTGCAACAGTTCACGCCTCCTCATTTGGGAGGCTGAACTAGGAGTTTGAGACCCCATCTCTATAGAAATTAAAAAAATTATTTGGGGCTAAGTGTGGTGGCTCTGTCTTATAATCCTAGCTCTCTGGGAGGATGAGGCAGGAGGATCTCTTGAGCTCAGGAGTTTGAATCCAGCCTGAGCAAGAGCAAGACCCTGTTTCTACTAAAAACAGAAAAATTAGCTGGGCCTGGTAGCATGTGCCTATAGTTGCAGCTACTTGGGAAGCCAAGGCAAGAGAATTGCTTTAGCCTAAGAGTTTGAGGTTGCTATCTGCTATGATGCCACGACACTCTACCCAGGGTGACAGAAATAAGACTCTGTGTAAAAAAAAAAAAAAAAAAATTAACTGAGCATATATAGTTCCAGGTACTTAAAGGCTGAGGCAGGCTTGAGCCCAGGATTTTAAAGTGGCAGTGCTATGATGGTGCCACTGCATTCTAGTCTTGGAAAGAGTAAAAAAATAAATCACCAGAGCAATCTTGTAGAAAATCTGATAAAATGTTGTGATGAGAAAAGACAGAAATATTTGATTATGAAGAAATTTCATTATTTACATATCTTCTATTTATAATCAATTCATATTGCTAGAAAAGAATTAGTCGCATCCTATAGGTATCCCAAACTCATTGTTACTAAAGTGAATCAATCACTGTTCTCTAGTTGACTCTCCTTCGGTACACCACAGTCTACCTTCTGGAACTGTCATGCACCCAAGTCACTCTAGTTGGAAACCTAAAGTTAACCTGGACCTCCTCAACCTCCATGTTCAACTGGTCATCCAATATGCCCAATTCTAACTCTAATCTTTCTCCATAGGAACACAACAACTGGGAGAAAGTATGGGGACCTAGTCAGGGCATGGAATCTGAGGCCAGTTTATCTGGGTTCCTAACCCACTCCAGGTACTTAAAAGCTGTGGGATCTTGGTGAGTTACTCAGTCCTTTCTGTGCTTTAGTTTTCTAATCTGTGAAATGAGAATAATAATGGTATTCATCTCTGAGAGATTTCATGAAGATTAAGTAATAACATAAGCATTTAAAAATGGTGTCTCAACAGAATTCAGAAGAAAAGAGGGATTGCAATTTTATTGTCAGATATATGTGGATTTAAAGCAACTAAAGTCAAAAAAGACAAAGATGGTCACTTCATATTGGTTAGGGAAAAATACAACAAGAAGACATTTCAATCTTAAATATTTATGTACCCAACTTAAATGCTACCAGATTCTTGAAATAGACCTTAATTAGTCTGAGCGATATAATATCCTATAACACCATAATAACAGGGGACTTTAACACTCCTCTTACAGACCTGACAGATCCTCTAAACAGAACTTAAACAAAGATATAAGGGACTTAGAGAGACCCTAGAACAACTGTGCTTAATAGACGTATATAGAACATTTCATCCCAAAGCTAAAGAATATACCTTCCTCTCATCAGCCCATGGAACATTCTCCAAAATTGATCATATCCTAGTACACACACAAAAAAGAATCAACAGAATCAAAAGAATTAAAATTTTATCTTGTACTTTCTCAGACCACAAGGCATTAAAGGTGGAACTCAACTCCAACAAAAACATTCAACCCCACACAAAGGCATGGAAATTAAACAACCTTATGCTGAATGAGAGTTGAGTGCAGGAAGAAATAAGAGGAAATCATTAACTTCTTGAGCATAACAACAACGAAGACAAGCTACCAAAACCTGTGGGATACAGCAAAAGCAGTCCTGAGAGGAAAATTCATCCCTTTAGAAGTCTATATTCGAAAAACAGAAAGAGAATGGATCAACAAACTCACAAGCCATCTTACAGAATTAGAAAAAGAACAATCTAAGCCTAAATCCAGCAGAAGAAAAAAAAATCCAAAATTAAATCAGAGATTAATGAAATTGAAAACAAAAGAATCATTCAGAAAATTAATGAAACAGGAGTTAGTTTTTTTTTTTTTTTTTTTTGAGACGGAGCCTCAAGCTATCCCCCTGGGTAGAGTGCCACGGCATCACAGCTCATAGCAACCTCCAACTCCTGGGCTCAAGCGAGTCTCCTGCCTCCGCCTCCCAAGTAGCTGGGACCA